>JAUUEB010469458.1:0-11711 GCA_032362205.1 Clione limacina | reverse complement strand
GAGAGAGAGAGAGAGAGAGAGAGAGAGAGAGAGAGAGAGAGAGAGAGAGATCTACCAGTCGTTTTAAAGAGAGATCTACCAGTCGTTTTATTATAATTCTAACGGGGAATTTCGTCAACATTACATTTTCAAACACGAAGCAATACAAAAAGATAAAAAAAAAACTCAGTACACCCACACATGTTGCAGTTGAATAGTTTGATAATTCCGAAATCCACTATCTATGTGAATAGAGAAACCAATTTCCGGACTTGATACTCCGATCAAACCTTGTGCTTAATTATAATAGCCGCTATTCTATGCATAATAAACTACAGGGAAACAAAGACAAATCAATAAGTATTATTACATTCATCTATTTACATATTCCATGACAGGAGTCCCTGGTGAATCTACTGACACAAGCTGAGATCCATGAGGTCAGATGTAAGTTTCAAAAAGTGGATAAACAAAACAGAGGTTTTGCCAGCAAAAGTGATCTACACTCTTTATTTGACAGGTTTGTTTTTCTGTAATTTTTTTCATTTACAACTTTTTTCTGTTGGAGTCTTTTTAATAATTCAAATAGGGATGTTTTTCTAAAAAAAAAGTAATGTTTTAAAAAATTACCGAAACAATTAATTGTTTAATTATTATGACAACGGCATTTAAAATGAAATTGACCTTTAAATCACAAATCAATTATCACAATCCTCCTAGTGATACTTAAAATCTCATTCGACCAAATATCTGTAAAAAAAATTGTGACTTTGAAATGCTTTCTTATGTGTGTTTACAGTAAAATTGCAATTTGTTTTCTAGTTTTATGCAAAGCAGTTGTAAGTATTGAAAAATATTGAGCATATCTTGAAAGAGGGTTTTTAGATATTTTAGATTCCCAAAGCAATACAATTGTTCATGTCATTTCTGAGCCTCAGGTTTACATTCATTGTTATAGTAAAATGTGGAAAATGACCTTTATAATTTGTGAGACCTTGAAATAAAAATCGAGGAGTATTAATTGTGACTAGTTTATCTGGTGATCAAAACGCAAAAGATATCAAATTGTGTGGTATTTGGTTGACCTCCAAAAACATCATTTTAATTTTGACCTTGAACTGGCCTTAAAATCTTAAATTGTCCTCAAATGAAATTCTTAAAACCAAAAATAAACATACATTTTATTATGATATATTTATGAGTAGTTGACAGGACAGGTATTTGAGAAAACCTATATTGCTATTTTTATATAGCAGCATCCATCTTATTTTTATTGCTCTCTAGCCTTAAAAAGCTGAGATTTTTGGAGCATTTTCTGATTCTGACTCAAGAGACTCTAAAGTATCATTGGTGACAAAAATCGTCTTTCTCTATTTTGTTTCAAGGTCAAAGCATTGATTTTGTTCATTAATTAACTATATACAGAAAACAGAGGTTAAGAGGAATTTGACAGGACGGTCTTTTAGCTTTTAGTTCAGAGTTTATTGACAAAGAAAAGAATAATGGCTTTCAAATTGTTTCGGTTTAACCATTGTTTACAGTATAAACATTTCTTTTATGTCTTGTAAATCTCTTGTCACAATCTACAGGGAAAAAGGCCGTGGTTCAAGCTATTTTCCAGATGAAATCAAAATTTACAAAGATGAAGATCTATCTTCGTAAGTTTTTTAGTTTCTTTCTTTGTCTTGTACGCTCCCTAAAAAACAACTGAAGTCAACTTGCTGAAGAGAAAACTAGCCAGACTGGCCCTGTGATAGCCAATGTTTACATACATGTTTTTTTTCTCATTTTTGCGCTACCCTCACCCACAGGATAGCAACTATATTTCTTCATAAGGTACAGTTTGAGTGACAGTTGAAAACAAAATGGTATGAGGGAAATACTGTCAAACTTGTTTTAACCGCACACACTTAAACCGAATTATTGCTTAAACAGAACAAAAACCTGAATTTTTTTCCTCTGTTAATCTCGGTTAGAAAAACATGGTTAAACATGTTAATGTTTAAGTGGAACAACTTAAGACCAAAATTATCAATTTTATGCGATAATTTGGGGCATCGAACAAAAGATTAATTATTGCAAAAAAGCATGTGAATTTTTCTGGCCCAAATGTGTTTCACTTGTATTTTGAGACCGGCTTGAGTGTGTTTTTTGCCTAACCAAAGGAATAAAGTGGGCATAGATCGGAACACTACATGCATAATATTCCCACTGCTTGTTGACCCCTAGCATATAAAGTTTTACTGACAAACAGTGGATTTGTTAAAACCGGAATTCGTTTTAAATGGAAACAAATTGTGCTTCCGAAAGATTTGGTTTATGAGAGTTTGACTGTCAATACATGATGCCCAATGAAGGAAGTGAACATTGACATAATAATGTTTGCACTTTATCACAACAATATGTGTGACACTTAAACTAAACAATTCAGTATTTTTCTGATTTGTATAACCTTGAACCTACACATGAATTCACTTAAAACAAAATGTAGTCCTGGCTCTGGCTCTAGGTCCGTGGCCATTGGCTTCTCAGAGATTTTAAAACTGGATTTGAGTTCTAGGTACATGAAAAGAAGAAAAAAGCTTGGACACTTTTAAAGCGTTGATTGCCAAGACACTTCTAGGACCCCCCACCGCTAGAATATTTGTATTTTCTTTAAAATGCAAGCAAACATATAGTTGTTGGTACTCAAATGAAAGATTATGAAGAGAGGAATTGTGGAAGAATATACACCCCTGCTTATCCTAAGTGTTGATTTATCTCCTCAGCTGTGTGTCTTGGGGAGACTTCCTCTGTGAGCGATCTATCTACATCCTAGCACAGAGACCTAACTTTGTCTGTCCAACTGACCATAGCGAGGAGGATCTCCTGGAGGATGAGGCCATGACACCTTCGTTTGAATCTATTGATGATGATGATGAATACAACACATGTGATTCAGAGCTGGGTGCTTCTATGTCATCTATGGGGCAGACATTCTCAGGTCATGGTACATCTCACTGCTGTGACTCAAGTGGAGATAATCTGGACTCGCCAGACACCAGCTGCACTGTTCTGGAGGAGCTGAGGTATGAGGCAGACAGGAGGTGTTCTGACCTAATTGATGTTCGCCATTCCATGACCAGAAAACACTCCTCTTGTGAGCAAGACAAAAACCAAACCAGTGATTTCAGTCAACAAAGAGAATCTGTTGCCAGTTCCCGGGTGTCAAGTGGGAAGATTATTGTGCATCATGCCGAACACACAGAGCACTTACAAAATGAGTCTGAGGATCTTGTTGGTGTTCCACAGAGACGTTCAGGGGTATACCAGCAACCTATACTTGCCTTAGCTGGGGAAAACACATTTTAAAAAGTCATTCTGGTGACAAATATCCATCTCTTTCAACTCACAATAATGCCTTCTTTTAAAAATGACAAGAAATCAAAACTAGAATTCTCATTCCACTGAGACCAACAGCTACATGCTACAACTATTTAGAGATCTAAAAAACAAGTCAAATGTACAGTGTTTACATGCATTAAAATTATCCTAGTACACATAGATTAGTTTACATGTACAGAAGTTAGATCAATATATTATACAAGTATGAATGTCAAGTGCTTCAATATCTCTATATTTTTCACTTTAACCTGTTTGTTTTTGTGTCACAATTACAGACAAAATTTAAATCATCATTAAAACTGTACATCTACCAGGATATAGACTATGAACAAAAATTTCCAAAGGTCACCTAACCATGGCTACATTTCTTAGCTGAGGCCATGTAGATCTATTTTTGTCCATATCCTTTTCTATGGTCCTCCTCCGGGCTCCATTGCACTGCATGGCTTGCTATGCACATAGCAGGGTTCCTACTAAGTTCAAAAGTCTCCTCAAGAGGGCTAATTCTATGAGGCCCAAATGAGGGCTGAACAGATTTTTTCAGAATATCCCAAGAGGGCCGAATGGATTTTTCAGAGTATTGAAAGAGGGCACTGATGTTTTCAAAAAGAGTAAAATAATAATGATCAAATTTATGCACTATTTTATAGGTACTCACTTATTTTATGATATAAGGTTGTGTTATTCAAAGCAGCACCCAAGCACCCCCTGTTTTCATTTCTATTGCAGTGCGTCCACACACTTTTAAGGGGGATCTGGGGGCATGCCCCCAGAAAGATTTTGAGAATATAAGTGCAAAAATATGCAAATTTGAGTATGAAAATAGGCCTTTTTATTATGTTCACTTTAGTTTTTAGTGAATATAACAGTAAAATAGAATTGTATCTATATATTTGATATCTACATGATAGTTCCTTAAAATTATGGTGTTTCTGGCATTTGTCAGGGGGAAGCTATTTTGGATGCTGAGCCTGAAATAATGAAACTTAGATAAATTGGCTCTCTGTGAAGGATAAGCTGTTATCTAAGATATTTTACTATATAGTTGTATTATATGAGCCACCTTACTCCTAATTTTATTTCCAACTTAAAATTGTTATTAGGGGGCCCAACTAGAAAACACCCCCTTAATCATCTGTCCCTGGGGATATCAACAAAGAAATTGTTGTGCTGATCAATAACTATAAGGCAGCATGCAAAATAGCAGCTTCATTCATTAAGTGTTAGAAGCATAGGCGTATCTGGGGTATTGACCCAGAAGCCCATTTCTTACCCGATTTTTCAAAGACTCAATGAAGCGGCCGAAAATTTTGACATTAGTGGTGCAAATTTAGTGCAATTTGTATGACAAATAGGGATCAATGGCCGCATAGCGTCAAAATTTTTGGAAAATTGTAGAAAATTGTGCAATTCTAGAGCATTTTGGAATGAAATCATATTTTTTAATTATTGCCCGATTTTTCGGGAAAAATTTACCCGAAACTTTGCCCCCCCACAAATACGCCAATGGAGTTAAAAGTATATTGTTGCTTAGGAAAGTGTATCTTTAACAGCTTTACTTCTCAAAAAGTTGTTTTAGTGTTAGGTGTATACTAAGTAGGCCATATCTTGGTCAAATATCAACCTATTTTGATAAAGTTAGTTTCAAATGATAAGGGATATGTTCCTCTATGCGCTAATGTCATAAATGTATTGAAAACAGAAGGTTGCCGTCTTCAAAACTCATGAAAACCTATTCGCGGGATTTCCGAAAATGAGTAGATTTTAAGTGGTAGGTGTACTAAAATGGCAAAATCTTGGTCAAATATGAACCAATTTTGATAAAGTTGGTCTCAAATTAAAGGGTACATGTTCTTCTATGTAATATTGTCATGAATGAATGAAAAACGGAACATTGCCGTCTCCAAAACTCATGAAAACCGATTCCCGGAGATGTCCCGACAAATTAGCAGATTTGAAGCTATCTTCGTAAAGGGATGTAACCAATTTATTTATCTATGGACTATTTTTATATAGTTATTTTCCTTGATTTCATTTTACAACATTTGGCTGTTCAGGGTTAAATGATGGTTATTCGCGAGTGAATGATCCATCACCATGTTGTCTGTCATGTTTCATCTGGGTATTTTGATATTTATTGCTCCTTATTTCCTACCTTGTCTGTTAATGAATCTTGAAAACTCTTCTCAAGTATCAATTTACAAATGTCTTGAGTCTTTTGATGCATTTTTGGAAAGCATTCCAAAAATATAAATGTCTTATAAAATGTTTCATGTTCATGAATAAATAAGGTAAAAAAGCCTGAAATCTTAGTGTCGTTTTTTAAAATAGCTCTTCAGCAATCAAGCTTGTTTATAAACATATGCTCATAACTTCATCAATGATATGTATGAGGCATGTAGATAAAGTAGAGAAAAGTCTTCACTATCACATAGAGAGGCGAGTTGCACCAGGTCTGCCGCAAGTCTTAGCACTTTACCTATACTCATCCAATGTACACAAACCTTTTCTTAGTTTTGTAAGGTGTTAAGTAAATGGTAGATTATATTGGCAATGATGCCACACATAGGATGTGAAGGGGCTTTCAGTGAGATTTATTAGTTTGCTCTTCTGTTGGGGCTAGTGAGTTTCAGATGCAAACAATAGGGAAGCAGGAATTTTTGGGAAGCTATTCTTTGTAGTGTCAGTATCTATTAATCTTATATCCGTACTCATCAGTATACACGGGACATAATTAGATGTTTAAAACAGGGGTAAAAACCTTTGAATCTGAAAGCCCCTATAACACAACCCATACTCCCTACCCAATTGATAGATACCCTGCCAACGAATCTAAGCATTAATTTCATGCCAGATACAGCCACTTCTAAATCTCAATTCTTTTAAAGACTTAGGTGCGACCCTATCAGGATTTACACACCCTACCTTACTCTCCCAAGCCATAATCATTGAGCCAATTAGGGAGGCAATGTGAACACAAAAGGTATGTACTAACAACAAACCAGTGTGAGGGACCACAATGTGTTTAGAGCTATTCAGACGACAGTTTTGTCTACAGAAGGACTATGAAGCTATTGCAGACAGATCATCATCATCATCTTTATTTACAGTCAGAGTTTAAGTAAAAGAAAAGAAAGCACCAGTAAAGAATAATTTAATCATAGCCCACTTTAATGTTATTCAACTGATTCCTTCCCAGTCTGGTTAATAGTCAAACCATCATACAAGACAAGCCTTATTCATTTTTTTTATTTAACAGATAAAAATTATAAACAAATGATGAATTACAACAAACTTAATGGAAATGTACAGTGCAATGCATACAAAATTCACACAAAACAAAATTTGACCTGTCATTTTTGTCAATTCCTGAATTAGGAACAATCATTCAAAGTTGTTATGGTTTATTTCAATCTCACTTAGGTAAAACACAATTTAGTAATGCGCACATTGAGATATTTCAAATAACAAAAGAATCAGCTTGTTTTTTTTGTACTGACTTTACTGATGTCACAATCAAATATAATATAAAGATAAATTATCATTTTTACTTAAACAATGGGCAAAATTAAAATTGTTGTCCTAATAATAGAATCTTAAGATTAACATATGGATTTTTTTCCCTATAGTGCACAACATATTCAGTGTCTTTATAACAGGATGTTTCTTGGCAGTGGAAAACATTTAAGTTTATTTGTTGAAAACTACAAATTTGTGTTAAAATTCTTTGTCACATAATATTGAACCATTTCCTTCATATCTCTCAGTCAACTCCTCCCATTCATTACTTATGTAACTCTCTCATACAAACATCAAAGCTGGATCACTTTCATATACAACTCAATCACAAACAATCTAAGGTTTTAAGGGTGGAAGACCTAGCCTTGCCCGCATCTCATTTGCCTCTTTGACTTCCCGATCTGTGACATCTGACTTTGAGCTTCTCTTGTCCCTTTTTCGATCATCTCTATCATCCTTGTGTCTGCCATCCTTATCCCTGTCTTTTTCCCTGTGTCTGTCTCTGTCTGAGTGTCTGTCTCGATGCCTGTCATCATCACGATCATGTCTGCTCTTCTTACTGCTGCTATGTTTATGTCTATCCTCATCTTTGTGGCGTCGATCTGGTAAAGAGTTAAAATATTAATCCCATGTTTTGAAGATCTGAAACTATTAGGTATCAAAAGCGGCTTTTAATAACTGATAAAGGCAGCAGTGTAAAAGACAGTAAAAGATTTTTTTTTAATTGATTCCAAAAGTCAAATGTAAAAAGTCAAGTATATTATCTTTAACATCTCAAAAAATTAATTCCAAATTTTGCCTTCAACTTATTTTTGAGAGTCAGACCTTTAAATAAACTTTTCTTAGTTATCTATTTCACAAACTCTTGGTCTTTGAAATTCCACTACAAAAAAACAAGAAACAATTGCAAACGCTGCAAGTAGAAATGGTCACCAAATTAACTAAGGCATAAAGAAGAATCTCAAAAAAACCTCTGTCAAAAGCAAATTTTTGCAAAATGCTCATCTAGAAGAGCCTCCATGCAAAATTTCAGAATGGCCACAACATACACAGTTAAGGGGGAATAATTCTTGTCAAAATTTAAAATGTTTTGAAAATCTCTTTTGAAAGGACACTAGGAAAGCCTCCATGCACAACTTCAGATTTCTTTGAAAATGTGACCTCAGTGTCTTCACCAAATTTACAAAGAACAAATAGCAAAAAACTCAATGAGGGTCATAACTCTGCCAAAAGAAGATTTTTAAAAATTGAAGAAATCCTATTTTAAAGGTCACTTGAAGAGCCTCTGTGCAAGATTTCAGGGTGCCACATCCTACAATGTGACAACTGAGTGAGAGATGTTAATACTAATACATACACACACATACACAAGTAATGACTTGAAAACAGAATTAATTAATTACTATCCTATTTAGTGACACATTGAACTGACCTGGAGATCTGTTGTGTCTTTTCTCTGTTCTGTCTCTTGATCTAGACCTTCTCTTGCTGCTAGGACTGTGATGTCTGTGTGAATCTCTGAATGGACAGAAGAAAAAAAATTAAGGGTCAAGTCAGATAAATTTAGTCCAAGCTATGATTTGCAGCAGTGGTAGGCAAATATTAGTTAGAATAAAAAAAAAATCAATGAATTGCATAAATAATGGATTCAATTTGTCAAGTCAAACAGCAAGTATTAACAGATTTCCACTATTTATCTATTTGACAATTCTCAGTATGTTATAAAATCTAACTCACCCAATGAATGAGACAGTCAATTTTTATTTAGTAGCCTGCACACAACTGTACAGTGTCACCTAGATTTCTTATAATAATAATAATATAGTGGCATTTATATAGCCCTTATATCTCATAATTAGGTGTGTAAATAGCTCAGTTGGTTAGAGTGACGTTCTATCACCAAGAACACTGCGGGTTCGAGCTCTAGCATCGACCATATTTTGTGTTTGAAAAACATCGCCCGTCGACTCTGCAGCCAGTTGCGAAAACGAGTAGCTAGCCTCTTTAGGCCAAGCGAAGTAAAGTCGGTGAGGAAAGCAATGACAAACTACCGCAAATGCTGTTGTCTAAAAAGTCGGGACTCTAACTCCTGATTACCCGAAGCTCAGTAATGAGTATGTGTTACTTTACTTTACTTTTTATATCTCAAAGCACTTTACAATTATCATTAACCCGACAGGTCCAGTGGAGATGATCTTGTACATTCTCAGCTTCCTGGAAAGTATACAAGGGCCTTAGCAATCACAACGACAATCACTGCCTAAAGTCAGGTACCCAATTATACTGTTGAGTGGACTAACTAGATAGCAAATTTTCAACGCTAAAACTGTTGTCCCGTTGCGGGGGTCAAACCCCCAACGCTTTTTAAGATGGCTGATTCTTAGCTTGACTCTGTAACCACTGGCCATAGCACCCATTGTACAGTGTCACCCTGGTTTGTTGGGCAATTCAAGCCAAGAGAATTATCACCAAAAACAAGATAATATTTGGGTGAATTTAAATTGCTTTTCTAAAGGGCCCAATGCCAGATGCACAAGTTATAAAGTGTTGCATCACTAAGAAATCGAACCTGGTTCATCTGAGTGATGTTATGTCTGGGTTATTTTCATCAAGATGTAACACTAACATATATGACAGGATTTTAAGGGATTATCTTATTTGAAAGAAACCAAGACAATGACCAAGGTGAAACTTTTCATTGAGTCTAAACGATTTCTCAAGACAACCCCTTTTTTTCCCCCACACTGGAAAAAGCTTTCACTAATAAACAGAAAAAATCCTAAAAATACAATTAAACAAACCCACCTTCTTCTGCTTGGACTAGATCTATGTCTGCGGGGAGATGGTGATCTAGATCTTCTTGGTTTATCTTTGTGACTTTTGCGTTCAGGGGATGGGGCTTTCTTTGGTTCCTGCAATGAAAATGGATTGCATAGAAAATAATGTCAAGCTCTCTCAATTCTTCAGCAGAATAAAAATACATTATGTATAGCACACAAAATACTTCACCGTTTCTAAGCCTCTTAGTGCAAGCCAGTTGCCAAAATTAGATAAATGGAGCAAATTTTTCATCTGTTCAAACTAAAATTGATGATGAGGATTTAACCAAATTCATAAATTATCCCTATCATCCGATATTCATAAAAAAATCTGAGAATAAAAGTTCATAGATTTGCAAAATACATATAACTATACATTTTTTGCAATGAAAGTCAATATTCAAGTGAATAAATCATTAATCATATTTTGGATCCCATTTCAAATTTTCCGTATTTGTTCCAATAAAAACCAAGTATAAAAGATGAAAATTGCACATCTCTGACCCTGAGAGTTAGAGAATAAAATAAAAAACTGACAAAGATTATTCTATTTAATCGTATAGCAGTTTTTATTTCATACACTGCACATTGATCATAACAATCTCTCTTTGTAATAAAAAAAAAAACTAGTCTTATTCAAGTTTGCTTATAAATTGTAATATCTGTGAGGTGTTCAAATTCTAGATTCCTTGGTGATTAGAAATTAAATGAAGAGTGGCTAATAACAAAGACACAAAATCGTCAAATTTTAAAACACAATTGATGTCCTTTTTTCAAGAAATATCAAAGAACCTACTAGGTGGACTGAAGGAAGCATCAAAGTGTTTGAAAACCATGAGCGTGTAAAGCAGTCACTCACTCAGTTAACATTATCTGAGCTCATAGGGGACTTAAAAACAAATAAAACTTCCAAAAAAAGAAGGTAGAAAAATATAAAGCAGTCACTAACTCAGTTAACAGCGTCTGAGTTTACAAAGGACTTTAAAACAAAAAGAAGAGACAATAAACCCGAAGGAAGGTAAATATATAAATAATTAGTCTAATCAATAAAACTATCTAATGTATGAACATGCTGACTCGTTACTCTTTCCTGAGATTTCCATACCTTAATGATTTCCTCTTCCTCGTCTGACTCAGCCTCATCAATGTCTTCCTCCACGGCACTGACACGAGGCTCAAGAATGTTAGTTTCCTCCAACACTGCACGTTTCTGAACAATTTATATCAATAAATTCATATATTCACAAAGAAATGTTTATACAACAGGGTATTTACTTTATTTATTTTGAAGTATAAAAATTAGTTTTTTCATTTGAAAATATTTTCAATCGGAGGCCCCCAGACCCTGCCTGACCCTATTCATTTTGTTCCTGATATTTGTTGGATTTGTTATTTGTCAATAATGTCTAAATTGTGCATTTCAAAACCATTAAAAAAGAAAAATAGAGGTGAGAGTGAAAGGACAATAATTCCACCAACTTTCATGTATTGACTTGGATCTTATTTTTTGGAAAAAAATTGAAGTTTGCATGAATTGAAAGCATGAAATATGCCTTGCTTCTTTTCTTACTTTTACTCACTGTGTCTTAGTGAAAAAGTGCTGTCACCCAAACATTGGAAGTAATCCGAAATATCCCTTATTCCACTACGCATTAACAATTATCTGCAATGCTAAAAAATTCCAATTCTGACGGAAAGAGTTAGTTCAAATCAAATTAAGTACGTCAACTGATAAAAATCAAACAACCCTAGTTTACAAAGTGGGTTTATAAGAGCAGGGTTCCCAGCCAGAAAGGAAAAAAAATTCCTGACCTTTTCCAGACCCCAATTTGGCGAGCTGAGCTATAATGTCGGGGGTCAAGGGGGCCGCAGGCTTCTTGCAGGGTCCAGGGACAGCGTCCTGGTAGGGGACCAGGGGGCAAAGCCCCCGGCAAAAATTGAGTTTTTACACTTGCTCTGGCTACAAAATAGGCCTTTTCCTGCCATGATACATCACATAAAGACACCATA
>JAUUEB010469447.1:1252-11712 GCA_032362205.1 Clione limacina | reverse complement strand
TACTGTTGAGCTAATTGTAAGAAGAAGTCTGGTATCACCGACGTGACGTAGTCGCTAGTGATTAAATAATACTGCAAAAGATACTACGAGGTGGGAGGAGGTAGGGAAAATTAAGGAGTGAGGAGAGAGGCACTAGGTGAGGGGAGAGATATAAGATGAGGGGAGAAACACTAGGTGAGGGGAGATACACTAGGTGAGGGAAGATACACTAGGTGAGGGGAGAGAGACGAAGTGAGGGCAGAGGTACTAGGTGAAAGGAGAGAGGCGAGGGGAGAGGAAATAGATAAGGGGAGAGATACATGGGGAGGGGAGAGAGATACTAGGTGAAGGGAGAGGCACTAGGTGATGAAAGAGGCACTAGGTGAGGGGAGATACAATAGGTGAGGTGAGGGACACTAGGTGAGGGGAGAGAGACAAGGTGAGGGGAGAGATACCGGGTGAGAGGAGTGATACTGTCAAGACGAATTCAATACACCAGGGTGACAAAATTGACAAAATCTGCATTCCATTTTTGGAACAAAGACTCAATGGCTCAACTTCTTCAAACTGCCAATTGATCAGGTCGCCACTATGGCATAGAAACAAAGATAGATGAACAGTTTGACATACTTCAAGAAAGATTGCAAAATTGAACCAACAGAGTGAGATGAAAAAGTTTATGAAAATTATTAAAGATGACAAGTTATACAGTTGATTAAAAGATATTTGCACTTGGCGCTCTGTTTTGTTTTCAAAACGCCAAAGCCACAGCAGAAACAGGTAGCGTAATAAGTGGTAAATCAACATGGCCGCAAATCAAGGTATTCTCTTGTGCAAAGCTCTCTGTCAAATGAGATACAGATTGCTTTCACAAACATCAGTATCAAAAGTATCGGTTCTTTGATGTGTTTCAATATGAGAAGCTTTTCAGTTGAGCATACGCTGAATATTTTGCCTCCGGTTCTAAGTTTATGGACTTTTTGTGTGCAAGTTTTCAGATTTATATATTTGACAATGGCACCAGAGCGTGTTCGCTAAAGGAATAGCAAAGACATATTGCAAAATACTCAAAGGAGCCATAACTCTTTTTGTAAATTGATTCTTTAACAAATTGAGAAAGCTGATTTAACAGAAAAGCCTCTTTGCAAGATTTCAGATTTATACAGAACATACATATTACTTTGCATTTGCCGACGCTGCTGAGCAGGGAAATTCTCCTGTAGTTGTCACAGTCACCCCGATATCTGCAAAAAGTATCTATATGTGCAGGCGAATAGTTCCTTCACTCAAACATTGGCAAAGCAGGTCATAGGGGTGGTTCAGCGTTGTCATTGCACGTACACATCTTCCTAGTTTCACTTTAGGAAAATATCCAAGCAAACTGTACCTTAGGTCGCTATCCAAGCAAACTGTACCTTATGTAACTATCCAAGCAAACAGTACTTTAGGTCACTATCCGAGCAAAATGTATTTTAGGTCACTATCCAAGCAGGGTTAAAGGTTAAGGGTAGGTATATATTCAGAGTTTGTGTGCGTGCAAAGACTACCGATAAATATAACCAATATCTGCGTCTGTCACTGCTTCCTTGACTAAAAGTTAGGGAAATTAGTGCAACTCTTTTTTGTTATCAATATTGACTTAAAAACGCACGTTCATCAACGGATATATAAATTGTTTTATAAATATAGAATTAAATTATAAAAGAACACTTTCATGAAGTTGCAAATTTGTTTCTTAAACATTTCTTATCGCCATGCTCAATTTGCTCACACATAACAGAATTTACTTCATCAGAAAAATCATATCTGTGTCATCAAGTTCGACAAATCTTGTTAAGAGCATTAATGACTGCCCTTTTTAAAGAAATATATCAGAATCCAGTGATATCTTTTCTGTTTGCATTTGAATTTGATCACTCAAACATAAACCTAGAATCTAAAAACGCTTCCAAGTGGGCGTCAAGGTTGAACAAAACTGATTAAGACAAACACGAATTTGTAATAGAATACTACACTTTAATTAACACAACGCCTCTTAATTATTTCTGAACCACTTATTTTTGTTGTTGATTAAATGTGATATTTTACCTGAGGCTTGATCTTTGCCATTGCTAAGAAATAAAGAAAATATTGTCTCCAAATGTGTTTTTTTCTCGAAAAACTCTTGTTACAAAAACCAAGTATTTGAGGAAATGTATAGATGAAAAAAATGTGTCACGCTCATAAAAACTCATGTGTAATGTAAAGTATGGTGAAATATTAACTTTTGAAGGTGGATTTTGTACATGGGTACTGTGCTTGATAAGATTTAGTACCAACAACCTGAAAAAAAATTGTTCTTGATAAAAAGATGAAAAAAGTCATAAATAAACTGTGACACATGTGACATTTACAAGTTTTATTAGGTACACATTTTTCGCTTGACCTGTATGAGATTTGACACCTAGAAATTATACAACCAAACATATTTTGAAAGTAGGGATATTTTTCATGCTTTGCTATTTATTTGGTCGTTTTTCACTCGCTAAAAAGCGTGACACATTCAAATTAAAATGTATTTTCTTAAAAGTAAGTAAAATGTACTTACCATGTCTGTTTTAAAGGATTTTAATGATAAAAATGGATCAAAGAGCTATTTTATGTTGAAAATTTTTCCTTTGTGAAGGAAATAATTAGAATATGGCTTAAAAGCATTAACTGTGACACACAACACATATTTATCGTTTTCTGTAAACAATGAGGCATACTTAACGTGTTTACATTTGTACTACAAATCCCCTTAATCAAAAGATATTTGTTATAAACAGCCCCTTACAGGCACTCAAATATATGAAATATGAAAAACATAATTTTTATGGTTGCGTGTCACTTTTTGAACGCGTGACTTGTGACACGCGACCATAATTTATAATAGGGAATTTCTGACAAATCATAACTCAAATTGACATGTTCATGCAAATACTAATGAGCACTGCGTATGTAGCCAACATCGAGCAAACGGCATTTCCCTTGATACAATGACATTCTTGATAATCTTTACAGTATCACACAAATCTATATTTATCTATTCAAATGTCTGTTTGCCACGGTTCTCGCAGAATTAGAAAAATAATTCATTGAAACCCTGATAGCACTAAGCTAGTGCGTCCTTGAAAAGAGAAAGGGAGAACAGACTCCAGTAAGCAATATGCGTTCCATATGAAGTGAGCATTTCCGTGAATATGACTTTATTTGAAATTGATCTATATCTCAAGTTACATTTTTAAATCCCTTTCTCAGAATGTCGGTTTTCTTTACTACTAGCAAACCGATACACATGAGAATAGACCAAGAATACAATGTTAAATACATGAGCATTTTAAAATAATAAATGAAAGCAAAATTCATATCGAAAAAGATAATGGTTCTTGTGCTAATAGGACAACATAATTTTCATACGACGAAATCCAGAAATTCTCACAATGAAGATGTGTAAACCAATAGTTTCAAGTATCACCTTGTAAATGTAACGAGTCCTTGGTGAAAGCAGAAGAATGTCGATGCACGTGCAATGCAGTAATGTTCAATCCAGCGGACAATCCCACTATTTTCGTAATCCCGCTACTTTTCCCAGTAATGCAACCCAAACCCACTACTTTCTGTTTAGTCTCCAATCCTGTAATCCCGCTACCGAAATTTCAATAATCCACTCCAAATTTGAGTGGATTACTGAACAAATAGAAACATGATGATAAGAGGGAACAAACTATGAGCGTTATCAAACGCCATTTAACAGTTTAACTGGATCCCTAAATTGTTTTAAAATGCACCATTTGGCTTCCATATTTAAAAAATGCGCCTCGATAATAAATCATCAGTAAATAACAGCGCTGTGATGAAAATAAATAATTTTATTAGAGTACACATGTCCGCGTGTTGAGTATTCGACAAAAGTCTCCTGTTACACACGTGATCATTTTCCGCTGGTTGACAAGAAGGTTAATTTTAATTTGTTTCTGAGGGATGGATTTCTTTAGCTGAGTATATTTCTGTTGTTGAATTTGGGTGTACGGTGATGCACGCGTTAATCATTATCTCCCAGAGATGTCATCCTGAAAATTGTCAACAAGTTTGTGAAAATCATCTGTTTTAAAGATTTAAAAGAGAACCATTTTGCAAAATGTTCCTGGAGCGTGCGCGTAGCCAGGATTTAGAAAAAAGGGGGGACAACCTTGGATATTATTCAATCAATGCTTGTTTGAGGTTAGTTTAAAATGGTGCATTTTGGATCTCAAATGGGGGGGGGGCATTTCCCCATGTACCAACCTGGCATATTTTGGTGCTAAAGCTCTTGAAAGTATATATCATCTATTCGATTGTTTGTTGGTGTTAATGATCCTGAAAGTGTATTGTATATACATTCCATTCTTTTATTTCATGCTAAAGCTGTTGAAAGTGTCTATTATGCATTCCTTTCTTTTTTATTAAGTTAGAACATAAAAATGTTATGTATTGATTGTAAAATTGTATACCAAATAATCCACTCCACTCGATACTTTTCAAATAATCCAATCCACTCGAGTACTGAAAAAAATAACCCAAAATCTACTTAGATTACCCAAAACAAATACTCCAATCAAATCCACTCGAGTACTGAATTTCAGTATTCCGCACAACACTGCTTGTGAATTATGAGCACACTTTACATTGAGTAAATTACATTTTAACAAAAAAATGTGGTGAAACTTTTACTCAATTCCTCTCTACTGTTTTTTAAACATCAGCTGTTTACTGAATGTAATATTTACTGATTAATCTGTATGTAATGATACTCGTCATTTTGGCATTGTAATGATTATTTAAAAAAATGATTTATACCATAAAGTTTTGTATTATCATCATATCTATATTATACTTTAAATAAATAAAATGGATTCCTTGCTATACATTTCCTTTTAAAACTCCTGGTATTGATTCACAATTTGACACCATAACAGGGGTGGAGCCTTGGGGATTGGTGGATGCTGCCCCCATCGGATCACAAAATGGCTTTAAAATGCGCGATTCATCTTCCATATTTAAAATTTTCGCCTCGCTTCGCTCGGCTCATACCATCATCCCACAATCGAAAATGTTTAGATCCAGTTCAGAAACATACTTCTTTGCTCGTGAATCTCATATTAGTATAGGTTGTGAACTATTTTCTCAACTATTTTACAAATATCTCCAATATGCCTTTTTTTAAACAATTGATGAGCATATAAACGTTTTTTGTCCGATATTTTAATACTATTGTGACTTATTGCTTACAAATTTGTTCTAAGAAAGAACCAGGATGAATAGTAGAAAAAAACAACCTAAAGATATTTTCAAAAATACAATTATACAGTTGAGTGTACTACATGGCTCTAAATCCATTGATTTGCTTGACATTTTTGAAACCCCCCTCCTACATGGCTCGGGTGTTCGGATTGGAGCCCACATTGATGGATCTTGTTTCACATTTTGCCCCCCCTCTGGAAAAAAATCCTGTTGACATTAAATAGCATATGTGAAAACTTAATGTTTTCCTCACGCACGTACGCTCACATGCACTCGATTTGTTTAAGTATATTTAAGCTATTGCGTTAGTCAAATTAAAATATACACTTGTAACGTTTTTGTTAAAACTCACCTGTTAACTGCGCTCACTCATAATATAACTCTCTATATCCTAAAAAACACACCTGGTAATCTATCTAAAATTCAGGTAAACGTCTTTTTCACAAAGTTTTATCACAGCAAACAACACAGAAAAAATCAACAACAGGAGGTAACTACAACAATAAGATAACTAAATCATTATTACTTAACTCCCTGTATCCTCTCCCCAAATATAGAATTCAAGATTTCGCGTTAATCGAGAGAGGCTCAATTACGCGGTAGCCGACAATAGGCCACATACTGAACCCCGTGAACAAAAAGACGTTGGTAGTATTAATATATTCATTACATCTGTTTTGATTCTACGTATTTAGTGTTTGACATGACCTGGAACGTTATTCAGTGAGCGATTCGTCAATTACGTCATTGCTATATTGTATACATCGCTGTTGTTGTGAAAAAGACTGCGGACATTCACCTGTAGGGGAAACCCAGTCAGTGCGACATGGCATTCTAACCTTTTTAAGACAGGAATAGACTTAGCAGTTTGCAGTGGATGTACGGGCGAACGAATCTAAAAAGAAAGAATGAAAAGAAAGACAAATGAGACGAAACAGGAATAAATTGAACAGGTAGGGTGGCCGGAAGAAAAGGATGGATGAATAGATGGATGGATGGATAGATGGACGGATGAATTGGTTGATGGATGAATGTACGGATAAATGGATTGTTTGATGGATAGATTGATGGATGGATGGATGGATGGATGGATGGCGGATGAACGGACGGACGAAAGAATATGTGTGTAGGTAGTGAAAAAGAAAAAGATGGCTGTCGAGAAGTGAAATAATAGATCAAATGAAAAATATCACGTGCCTGATGAGATGTCCTTAGGGCAGCTAAAATTAAAAAAATAGACTCTCATCACTTTTTTCTGAAAACATAATGAGGCATGCACTTATTATTATAGTTTCTATCTATTTTTTCGTCCCAAAACAACCTTTTCTGTCTGCGTCCTAAACGCGTCAAGAAATTCATAAGTTCACATCTAATTTATCTATGGACATTACTCCCAGGGTAATTTGAAAAGGACGAAGCTGAAAAACACCTTTAGCCATTTAAAATGCGAAAATCTCTTAAAAAGAAAAAAAAAACAAGATCGGCGGTAATTACTTGATGCGGGTGATGATGAGAATCTATTGTTTTTTATAATATGACCTTCAGACGTGATTTGAAACGTACGCAGCGAGGTGAGACGATGGCATCAAAGAGTTTTTTGAATTTTATTTTTAAGTGTTTCTTCAACGTTTTTAATTTTAAAGTGAGGGTTATTTCCCCTGACGGGATTCGATCTAAGTACCTTGCGGTTGATCATTGAGAACTCTACCTACCATTCAGCTATCCGATGGTTAATATCAAGATGTAAAAGAAGAGGACTAAACATAACAAAATTTATGGCGGTGTATCAATCTTTACAAGGGCCCCAACATTTTACAAGACTGCCCCTGAAATAGAAAAACAAACCTCAAATCAAAATATTTGTTACTGAATTCAGGAGGCCATGGGTTAGTTTTTAGGAGGTAGGTCGCTAAAGTTCCCACCGAGTCCGCGAAGCCGTCACTGCTGCCTATACTTAATATTTAGTCACCCGGGTCATGATATTGGTCCTCCTGTTTTCTTGGGGTCCCACAAGTAGTGTAAGGTAGGGAAAGTGCGTAACTGGTAAGATTCGAACCTGAACCCTTTCACATGCGAGGCAAGTCAAACCAAATCTACCATTACATTCATTACACATATGGATGTATATAAAAACAATCTTGCTTTACATCATTTTATGGAGATTTGATTATCTCACTTCCTGACTTCCTGTGATGCAGTTAACAGATTTAAGAAATAACCATCATTAACGTATGTTATATTAATTCTCAATGTCCGTTTGACACCATATAATGTACATATATAAATACATATACTTGATATTGTTTTATTTTACTTATACGACTATGTTCATCCATTTATTACTTAAACGTGATGATGATTCGTCACCATATACTGTACGTACTTTGATCATCAGAAACCACTACAACCTCAGCTGGTATTATAATAACTCTCAACTTGTCACAATTGTTAAAATAAACTTAAAATAGCATGATCATAGTGGTATGATAAAAATCTTGTAAGCGGTCGATATAGTTAAAAGAGTCAAGCTCACATTAGGAAATTTGTGCACCCCTCTTTCAGTGATTATAATCTCACGAGAAAGCATATACAAGAAGCGATCGCCTTTCAATGCGTTTCCCCTTCTTCCTTGAACATAAAATGTTCCTAAATAGATCGGTTTGAGAATATTACTATTTGAAGTCGTTTTTGTAAATTATGATTGTAATTTAAATTGCGGTTAGTATTCTGAGACAATATAATCTCTAATTGCACACTAACTGCTTATACACCTCACTGTCTTGTTGTTTAGTAACAAATTAAAGGGATTTCATTCATTTGCTGTTTATGGTTCATCTTAAATCATAATTTATTATGAATTGGCATCTCCTACTAGTTGAACCTCTATAATTTTACATTTTTTGTAAGAAGTAAAAAGTGAATACACTCAAATACGTAAATCATGTCGAACAATACTTTATTTCAAAAGCCCGACAGACATCAGAACAAACAATGTCTAACAGAGTCCACATGACTTCTTGCAGTTCGGAATCATATATGAAGCTGCTGTTTGACAATAATTTGGCGATTTTGCAAACTGTGCACATCTGACGTCTTTATCTTCACATGGACCTGGTTTGATTGAGAGAGGATAGATTAAAAGACTTTATATATTAAACTAAGCTTCTTTCAAACACAAAAAAGCGTACACGCAGTAAGGATGGACTGACTCCGGATCAAAACATAATGAAAAATGTTGAATGAAATAACCTGGCTTTAGAAACAAGATTTGATTTTGGAGATTCCTAGTGTCTATAAAGGTATTTGAAAATATGGACAAAAATATTTAGGTCTAAGTGGTCGCCAGTAACTGTAGATATTATATGTCCAAGTGTTCATCTGAGATAATTTCTACGCATAGGAACAAAACATTTGAGGTTTCAGATAATGTGATCGCCAGAACCGGTGGCTGTTATGTACATCATAGACATGTTTACACAGAGGAACCAATCGTGAGAGGTTTAACACAGAGGAACCAATCGTGAGAGGTTTTACACAGAGGAACCAATCATGAGACGTTTTACACAGAGGAACCAATCGTGAGAGGTTTTACACAGAGGAACCAATCATGAGAGGTTTTACACAGAGGAACCAATCATGAGAGGTTTTACACAGAGGAACCAATCATGAGAGGTTGTACACAGAGGAACCAATCGTGAGAGGTTTTAGATCACGTGATTGCCTTTGTTATGTTTAATTGACAATGATACGTAAGTTTACTGTATTTCTTAACTATGTTAGTTAAAACAAAACCTGTTATAACTCGTTGAAATAAATGCACTTACCACAGAAACCGCATGACTTTTTGCAAGATGGATAAGAGTCCCATCTTTGGCAATAACCCACTTGCATCCAGCTTTTGCAGCTTGGGTTAGTGTCGATACAGTTTGGATCTGTGAATAAAACATATACATGTAAATATAATATATTAAGATCAAAGTAGATTAAACCGCACACGCTGAAGCAGATTATTTACTTAATTGGAACGAAAACATGACTTTCGTTTTGACTCTCTCCTTATGTTTGTAAAACGGATTAGGTTGGGGCATTGATATTTATTTTACGCCAAAAAGATAAATATATAGTCTTATGATTTACTATTAATTTATCATATTGGTTTTGTTGATTTTGCTGTAAACAGTTTTGATTGTGTTTCTTTTTTTTAAAGTTTTTAACTTTTTTAACTGAATTGTGTTTAAGTCGAACAAAATATTGCCTCCCCAAAAATAAGTTGAAGCGAGTTTGACCTGTTTATGTATTTAACGGCAACTGCTGCTGTCTGCATTCATCAAACTGTTCCTTGTTGACTTGTCTAAAAATACCTCTTGCCTATGAAGTCCATTTATATTTATATCTATAATTGCGTACTAGACGTAGGTAGGTTCTTTGGTTTAGGGGTTATTTGAGAATTCCTACTAATCTTTGCTCAGCTCCCCAGCAAAAAGCAAGACTTTGAAAAATCCCATTATAATTTTCAAAGGTCTCTAAATAGCTAAACAACTTTCCTTTGGGATGTTCATCACAGCTCTTTTTTTGTTGCACACCAGCATGACATGTTTTACACGGAAGGTAATAATTCTGCTGAGCTGACTCTAAGAATTAGTACCATGTTTTTACAACTTTTAAACAAACAATATTATTTGTAGAACATTTGAGTTTTTCACTGCCATTTCTGAATATTTGTGATGATAAGATTGCAACGAGAAGGAGCGTAACGACCAAATCGACGAAGGGTGGAAAGCGCCGTGGTTTTGAAAGGGGGTTTCCTTCAAAAGGAGATTATTTGCGCAAAGACTTTGCAGGAGTTTGGGGGGTGGGTGGTTAATATCAATAGTGCATTTAAAACATTAGGGGATGATTGGTCTATCGAAACTTTCTTCTACTTTTCTTCTTCTGCTGAGTGGATTCTTAGAAGTAGTACCAGGTATTTACAACTTTTAAACAAACAATATTTTTTGTAGAAATTTGAGTTTTCACTGTCACTTTTGAATATTTGTGATGATAAAATTGCAATGAGAAGGAGCGTAAAGACCAAATCGACGAAGGGTGGAAAGCGCCGTGGTTTTGAAAGGGGGGGTTCCTTCAAGAGGAGAGTATTTGCGCGAAGACTTTACAGTAGTTGGGGGGGGGGGGGGGAAGGT
>JAUUEB010469436.1:0-11712 GCA_032362205.1 Clione limacina | reverse complement strand
TTCATGGAATACTACATTTCAAATGAAAACATCCACTATGAGAGATGTATAAAAGAATTATTCATTGATTTGCAAATCCTCTTTTTTGATTAATTTGAAATATGACAACCGTATGTTTATTCAACATAATTTGTTTGTTTGTTTCGTTAGTTGGCTTTTAGCTCGGACGACGTCAGTTCTTATTGCTGCCTATTCAATTGCCTAAGCGTACTGCCTGGTGCTTGGCACACCTCCTTGGTACACACCTCCTTGGTACACACCTCCTTGGTACACACCTCCCTGGTACATACCTCCTTGGTACACACCTCCTTGGTACACACCTCCTTGGTACACACCTCCTGTTTTCTCGATACATGCTTAACATACGAAGGACATAATTTGCTTGTCACGATGTATCGATATAGCTTACGTCATTCTTGAAAAGAGTGTTGTAAAAAACTACACATTTGACCATAGGTTCATGAGTAATTATACTAAGATTATACACGAGGGTTTCGTATACAATATACTACAGATCTACTGTCAACTATAAGACCTAAAGGCAAAACGGATGTGTAATGTATGTAGATATACAACATATTTACATTTTTTAAATATATTAGCTGGTAAATCATATGCGCCACTTAAAACAACGTATTCAAATCTTTAAAGTTCGATGAAAATAACCATGGAGCTTTGGAGTGGCTGTATATAAGATACTCGGGCGACCAAAATAAACTTAAGAGAGCTTTTCAGGTTATAAACGGCCGAGTGGTCCGAAAATAATTCCTTATCAAAATGTATATAACTCAAACGGTCACTTTGTTATGGCAGCACGGGTTGACTAGCACTAAAGTGTCCTTCTAAATCTTGTGTATATTGATTCAAGGACATCACTTGACGCTCACAGTGTGACATCACAGACCATCTCCACACCATCTCCACACCATCCCCACACCGCCTAACTCAGCTCTGAACATACGTCTCTCTGATCTTGTCACTATCAAAATGACCTCTGAAGGACCAGTCTATATTTAGAGTCAAGTACAAGCTTAAAAGAAAGAATTTCCATTGTGTTCTTGAAATGTTTGACCATTTGTGTAAACAGATGGAATCCCGTGGTTTACAGATGTATGAATTTTCACCGTGTTATAACCGGAAGTTAACAGTTTAGTAACTGAAAGATTTAAATAAATTCGTATGGATGCATATCATATTATCGCTACTGACAAAATAAATAAGATTTTTTTTTTATAAATATACAATGCAAAGTAATCATTGGTGACTTTTCTTTAGAAGTTTTTTTTTTAGTAAATTCTTTACATTCATTATATATTAAAGACCTCTATTTGTGTTCATTTAACTAAAACACCAATATTTTCATCGGTTAAGTGATTGTGGTGCGACCCTCTACCAAGAGAGTTGCGATTATCCGGCTTGCAGAAGGTACTCTGTTATATATACTTCTTGTGTGACAGTTATAAAACATACCGTATCATGAAATCATTTTTCAGTACTTTTGCTTTCGGGGGGTGGGGGGTGGGGGTGGGGGGTGGTTAGTTTGATGTCTTCATTTTGAAGGAATAAAGCAGTCAGAAATTTTGAAAAGACTGCAAAAAGTTTACACAGACAAAGATTTAGATCAGTCAACAGTTTGTAGGTGGGTAAATCGACTAAGTTATTCTGTTATAGTTCATGATAACGACGGAGAAGAGGTGATTTCATCTTGCGTTCAAATTTGCAGAACACGCCTTGTACTGGTCGTCCCTGCTTATCCGTTATCCCGTTATCCCGTTAATAAAACAAACCCATATGAAGGATTTCTCTTCTGGAGTATATATACAAACATTAAATAAACTCAAGATAAGAATTCTACGAGTTAGGCCTCTGTATCGGCAATGGAAAGGGTACTCTTTCACCATGGCAATGTACTAAGCCACACCAGTGCCAGGACAAGGGAGACAATCACCTCTATGGGGTGGACAACTTTGCCACACCCACCATATTCCACTGATTTAGGCCCCTCTGACTACCATCTGTTTGGTCCTCTTAAATCAGCTTCGGGAATCCACCATAACGATGACAATAAGTTTAAAGTCAGCCGTCACGACTTGGCTCAGAAACCTGCCCCAAAAGTTCTACCGCAGGAGTATACAGGTGCTGGGTCAAAGATGAGCCAAAGCCATCCAACGACAAGAAACATATATTGAAGATCAAAAATGTAATCCTGAGACTTTCTTCTTTAATTTGATGTATGATAATTCACTATGCTTGTAAACATTAAACTTGCATCAACCTTTATGCATTACTTTTTGAATGATGTAGTAAAAGTACACGCGATCACAAAGGGGTTGAGTTGGCTATTGGTTTACACTGGAAAATATAATATTGACACACTTTAAATGCAAAATATTGGAACTGAATAACTAAGAACCAATTGTACTTAATTATTAATAATATTTGAATGTAAAAAAAGCGCGACAAGAAGTACTAACAAATAAAATTGGACGTACTCTTACTTG
The DNA here is from genome assembly GCA_032362205.1 of Clione limacina. Taxonomy (NCBI): domain Eukaryota; kingdom Metazoa; phylum Mollusca; class Gastropoda; order Pteropoda; family Clionidae; genus Clione; species Clione limacina. The sequence continues at coordinate 9,211 of JAUUEB010469436.1, read as the reverse complement.
GCTAACAAGGAAGAAGTGTTTTTGATATTTGTCTTTCCCATTTACATTAGATTGTTATACAACTACTACATAGAACTTCGGGTTTTCAAGTAGTTTATTTGATAATTAATGACAATGTAAAGATAACAAAGATAAAGAAGAAAGAACAAAATCCTAAGATAAAATAATCAATAATTCGTTTCGGTGTGAGTAAAACGCATATATTAGACTTAAAGTGATGTGAACTTTTCACTCACGCGTTTTAATAAGATGGTGTATTCAATATGTAACTTCTCACTGTCAAATGCAAAACAATATTGTAAACTATCCTCTTGTATTTCCTGTTATAAAGTTAAATAAATTTCATAATTCAGAAGTAGTTACATTACAGAATGTCATCATGTTCTGATTCCCCTGAACAAGTTTTCAAAGACATTATAAAAATACTGTTTTGTATAAAACTGTATTCTAAAACAACGATCTACAAGCTTCAAGGATCCAAGGAAAATTACGTATTTCAAATTTTTCCTTTGCAATCAGTAAAATGTAAACGATCGCAATAAAGATGATCTTATAATATACGTCTTCAATTCCTTTTGTAAAAATTTAATTTTACCAATTTCAATACATTTGATTTGGCTAATTTTGTCAAGAGTTCTTTAAATAATTTTTTAAACTAATTTCAAATGATAACTTACATTTTGTTGTCTAAAAGAGTTTCACCCAATATATGCATAATTGGACAAACACCAGCGATGAAATGGTTCAACAGAAATTTGAGAAGATCAAAAAAATACGACTCTTTTGTAGAAACCACATCTTTAAAAATAAATTCGGTTTAAAATTAATGACAAGTTTTAGAATATATCTTTCATTTGATGTGTAAGACTGAGCTCCAAATTACCGAGGGTTTGATGATAGACCGTTTTGATTAAATTGAGTGAAACCGAATAATCCCTTTATTAATTAGAATAATTGTTTATTGATAAAAGAATAGCAGACAAAGGATTAATCGGGATAAATGAATAACAAATAAACTACAAAATAATCCTCCCTGACTCATTGTCACAAAGAGGCCCGAATAAAAAAAATGCAATAAAAGTGATATCTAGACCATGTTTTAAAGGTTAAGTAATACAGTCAATACATTCATTTACGTAATCCAAAATAATCTATAAATCAGTCTTAATCTGAAACCTTATCATAACTAACAATCCACATTGTATCACTTACTTCCTCGTGTAAAAGATATAAAGAAAAACAACGTGGTTGGAACCTTGCAGTTTCAAATATTTCGTTCAAGATATGCTAAATCTTGAGAATATTTACATAGTGTTATAAAAAACTAACGGAAAATTTGCATAGATTTACATTTTGATTTGCATTCTGTCTGAATTATCTCTCCTGGCATGAAAGATAACTCATTGTATTTGTTTGAACTAACTTTGTATTATACATATCACATCATTATACAGCGAGAGATTTGTTCTTGGCCAGCGAGTAAAAATGCTCGTTTACATCAACGTTTTTATAACTTCTGTAAATTGGTCGTTTTTTAAAATAGGTAGATATATAACTCTCTGTTTATGTGTGTATGTGTGTGTGTGTGTGTGTGTGTGTGTGTGCGTGCGTGCGTGCGTGCGTGCGTGAAGACGGGATATATAGGAAAGATCACAGGGTAAAGGGGCATGTAATAAAAAAAACAGAATTAAATAACGCCGAATACAGAAAAAAATAAAAAAAAAATAAAAAAAATAATAGAGACAAATAAATGTACGAGAAAACAAATTAACTTTCTATAGAAATATAATAATCTATCGATTGACTTACCGACATTGTCTTCTGATGTAGTAACATTGGCCCAAATTTGACGTCATGTTCAAGATTCTGGAGAAATAATTGAAATCGTGAGCGATGGAATGTATTAACGTCATTTTCTAAACTGGCTCATTTAGGGCTATATAATTTAATTGAAATGATGTTAAATAATGGTTTTTTTTCGAAACAGCCGCGCATGGGCTCTCGCCCTTTGCCCTAAACTTGGCATCGTTTGAACATTATCAATTACGCTAAGCCAACGATATTTCTAATACGATAATTTTAAGTAAGTTGCCCTGAAGTCGATGATTATCTTAAAGGGTGGAGGAAGGCACCAACGTGTTTGGAAACAATTCGTAAATCAGTAACTAAAACACATAGTCTTCTCGTTTCTTACACTTAATAATATTCAACTACATCTGAGTTGGTAGCGAGCTTACGAAAAAAAACCCACACAAAACAGATGTGAGAAAGTTTGACTCTTATCTAAACACAGATAATGAAAACGAAGACAAAAACATTATCTGTAGAATCCACATGTTGCTTTACTGTACTCTTGTATACCCTCAACCTATTTTCTAATCTTTTACTCAATTAAAAAGGCAATATTTTTCTTAATAAACTAAATATTGGAAGAGAGCCATATATTACGGCGATATTGCTGCCAAACATTCTAAACGAAGAAGTAGCCAAAAGTCAGCCTTGTTTGTGATATTGTCGTTGATGACGTATGTAAAGTTGCACATTGATTTCTTTTATCATCATACACTTCTTTGTACAATCGATATAGTCAGAGACTGAATATACAGGAAAAGTTAGGTCAGGGACTTTAACTGTTTTAAATTATGATACAGTAAAACCCATCATGTTTTATTTCATTTAAAAAGTCTCTTAAAAGTATACTTATTTTTTGACACATTTGATAAAGTACAAGAAAAAGAAAGCCAGTCTTTTTGTTTTAATCAACTACAATGCGTACCTGAACAAACAACGTGCCTCTTTGCTTACTTGACATACTATACTTATTCCACTTCTTCATTGATATAAAGGGCTAAGCTGGTGCGTGATATACGAAAGTCAACTGTAGTCAGTGTTCATCCTCCAAAAAAAGTCTTCCAGAATTCCGTAATTATATGACGATTGACGGTTCAGAATTGTAGAGTGTATAAATCTAAATGGATACTCTTATCTTGACATTACAAAGATACGATCCTGACTCCTTGTACTTCTTCACCTACGGGAAGATATCTCTCTCTGAAGAAAAGTCTAAATCTAAGGAGGCTCACAAATTATAATCTAGAGACCCGGAAGTGTAGAGCAGTCTATCCCTAATGGCGGAGGTACACGACTAATGGCGGAGGTACACGACTGCTTCAACAACGACGTCACAATGGAGATACCCTAAATGGTGATTCCCCTAAGAGCAATAGATATCCTTCTCTACTATAAAAAGGTCATTAACAAAATTGAAGTATCTATTCACTTAAGACAAAAATGAACTGTGCATTATTAGTCGGAGGGGAGGGGGTGCTTCTCATCCCATGAATCATCCTGACGAGGTTTTTAATCGATCTTTAGGTGTCCAAGCAAAGAAAATTGATGGACCTGACAAATAGGGCTGACCAGTCAAAAACGGACGAAACGTCCAAATGCTCATAATGGATCGGGATTGCTTGCAAATAAAAGATATGACCAATGCAATTACAAATATGTAAAAGTATTTGTGGTACACCAATAAGGTCCCGAATTATGAGGTCAAGTTGTCATCGGAATTTTTAAAACTTGTTCAACCGTAACAAATTATTAATTGCACTCGACGAGTTAGGGGTGGATATTCTCCCGAAAGAGTTAGTTTCCACCACGGCTTAGTTTATGATATTGTTAATTCCCGAAATAGTTTTGGGGCTTCAACATCTGCATTTGACCCCGTGTTTTTAATCACCATAAAACTGAGAAAAAAACAACAACTAAATGTCAAATAAGATTGGTGCAAGTCATATAAAAACTAAACAAATACATATAATAAGGAACATGCTTTAATGCTTAATCTACAGAGAACTCTTCCACAAACGTAGTGGCAACTTAGAACAAACATCTCCAGGCATTGTTTGTCTGGACTCTACTGTGTATAGTAAATTGTTATTTTAATGAAAATATTATCCGTGCAATTTTTCCGGAAAAGTTTATAATCCCGAAAATCAATACTACGGCTTAGTTTCCTGTTAAACGGAAGAATATTTGGGAGCGTACCGATGTGTCCCCGTACCGACATGTCCCGTACCGATGATTTCCCGTACCGATGTGTTCTCGTACCGACATGTCCCCGTACCGATGATTTCCCGTACCGATGTGTTCTCGTACCGATGTGTCCCCGTACCGACATATCCCCGTACCGATATGTCCCCGTACCGATGTAGGCCCAGTTTTAAACATGAAGGCACATCTTAACACATGTTGACACCTTTTTACACATGTAGACATAGCTTTACACATGTAGGTACGGTTTACACATGTATGCGAAGTTTTACACATGTCGACATATTTTTACACATATAGGTTCAGTTTTACACCTGTTGGCACACCTTAACACACTTAGACGCAGTTTTACATATGTATGCACCTCCTGAACACACGTAGACACAGTTTTACACATGAAGACATAGCTTTACACATATAGACACAGTTTGACACATGTAGACATAGGTACGGGGACACATAGGTACGGGGACACATAGGGATCCTTAAATATTTACCCCTGCGACGAGACAAATCCGATAACATTATTTTAGGGACTTTGGATGACATTTAAGTGAGTTAGCCTTTTTAGAGTAAGGTGCTAACAATATATAGTAATACGTATTTAGTTATTTACGACACCTTTTGAATATTGGCAACCATAGTTGCTTTCTGCTATTTCAACTAACATTGTAAACCACAGAATGTGTGCTGTTTTGCCCAAGGGTAGATTAGAAGGAATTGACACTGAACGTTTAGCTGGAGTATGTATTCAACCACTGCGAAATAAAAGTAGTTTATTTCGGGACATTTTAAATACATGTAAATTAAAGACATTAGTCTTTGGATTTTTTTGTATAGCTTGTTTTTTTGACATACACAAGTCTTAAGTTTACATTTTAATATACTTGATAATTCTTTTAATTTTTGGGCGACTACATCGTTCTTATTAAGTGCCTAGGCTTTTTCTGTACAAAAATAATCCGTGACATTTTTTCATCTTAAGTTATTTCGCACGACTGATATTGATAATCAGCCATAAACACTGCAAGGAAATGATCTGTCTTGTTCTTAATTAATGGAGAAACAGTCCATGAATCTTACAATACCCTCTATCCTATTTCTATTAGTTTAAGGCTTAAAACAAACTCACTCATCTCGCACTCACACATAAAACTTCTATACAAAATGTATTACTTGAATATAATGAACTCACTCATACACGCACAATGCGCAAACATGCACATGTGGAATTAACAACATTTTACAAGATAAACCATTTTTTCTGTCAAAATAACCCTAATTGTGTTCTGCTTTATCTAATTTGCATCGGCATTGGGCCATAAATGCAGCCGGCTTGTATTCCAATCAGCTTTGAAATGAGTTCTTTAAATAACGGGAAAAACCCTGAAGAGTCCTGGCCACGAGGCCTTCAGATTCATTCCCAATATCCTCGCGTCTAATCATGGAGTATTGATTTTCCTTGTGGTATCGGAATTTCCTGTCCTTCTAGTTCGAGATCTTTGACAAGGGAATGAACATCGCTGCCCGACGTAGACACCGGGAGATGATGACATACCGGATGGACGCTAACACAATGAATATTCATGAACCTTCGTTAATAAATAGAAACATTATAAGTGTTCTCGGGGCAAATATAAACGAATTTTATCCGTACCGTAAAACACCAAAACCCAAGGTCGCAAGCTTAAAATATTTTTTCAACACGTACTGTACTACCCTACATAGGAAGTACGTCAGGAATATGTTATTAAAATATATGTTATATCTATCATAAGTCTACGCACCAATAATTCATGACATTAGCTCTTCTCTTGCTGAAAACATGAAGTGAGTAAGAAATGACTATTCAGCAACAAACTATTTTCATTTACATTCAATATATATCAGGAAAAGTGATGTGAACAAACGACTTCCCACCAAGAAAATGATAGAACCCGTTAAAATATAGGCTGTGTCTATTAAAAACACAAACATGCAATTGTATTGTCATTATCGATGGTTTCTCTTAAGGACTTTTTACTTTTCCTCTTTTTCTATAATTTTTTTATTTCCCTTTAAGAGGACGATTCAACTTTCATATTTTCCGCAAATTGCAATACATCCTAAAATGATGACCAGCCAAGCTCTTAATACTTTGCCAAGAAAAATTCGACAATACAAGTGCTCATCTTTTTTAGCCAGGCTCGCGGCAAACAATCATCGCAGCTCTGAGACATAATTAAGCTTCTAATTTGTTCTTACGTTTTTTTCCATTGCTTTGCAAAGATTGGTTTTGTGATGAAATGTTATGTACAAGGAATGTAAACGAGACAGGCAAATTATATAACCCAATCGTGGGGAATAATATAACGCAATCGTGGGGAATAATATAATTTCCTTCACTTGTCGGATCCTATCAGACATATAACCTCTACGTTATCTTTACTGTTACCATGGAAATAAGAATAAACGGCTTCATGGCAATTCATAGCTAACACCAATATTAACGACAACAAATAAACAAAAGATGACACAAATTGTTGAAGAAGTCCATGGATGTGAATAAACAAGAAGAGGCGTAAAGGAGGGTAGTATTTGGAAATCAGCCCTAAAATAAATACTGTTTAACATCGTAGGGCACAAAACTGCACTGAACTTTCATGTATTTTAAATATTATGGATAAAACAAAAAGTAAGCTACAGCTTCTCCAAAAAATTCATCAAAAACTCAAACAAAGCGAACCGTCAAAAAGCAAACATGAAGATATTAACGAAGTTATTCCGATAGATTTTAATTTAAAAAAAAATTATGCAGCTGGATAACCATTTATTATTGACAGCGCCCACTTTCTCAGTGGATTTTCCAGGTTTTCTTGTGAATTTATTTAATATTTAGCAAGTTGTATCTTTCTTTTCGGGTTGTAACTTCAGAACTCTTTACTTCTTGACATTTCAAAATGTCTCTAATAAAGATAAATGCTTTAAGACACAGTCTATTGGTGAGAAAAGCAAGGAGAAATCTAAATCAACAAATCTTTAAGGTATCCAACCATAACAATAAAAGGAGCAACTGGCAAACACCAAATTTAACCGATAATCACCACTTTACTTTATAAAAATATCATAAAACGATTTTACAGACTCATAGCGTTTTCATTACACACACTTATAAACTGACATAAATAAATGAAGTAATCCAAGTCTTTCAATCTTCATTTGGTAAACCGTAAAGAAGGACTTTGGTTCTTTACAGGGGACTGAAGTAAAGAAGGACTTTGGTTCTTTACAGGGGACTGAAGTACTAAGACTTCTACGTTCTCCACCTCTCAAGTAAGATTGTTCAATTCATAGAGGGTAAATATTTTTACTCTTGACTTCTTCAGAAAGCCGTGGTTTTGTAATCGTATTACTTTTTGTGTTTGGTCTGAGTGCCATAGGGCTTTTTCGTTCCCAGTACTAACCACCCATCATGATAGGAGAAGACAGCTTGGATGAGATTCATATATTCACCCCTAAATTACTTGTCTAAAAGGGTTTTGTGAGCTATCTTGACTATGGCTTGGATATGTTGGCTATTGATTTTTACAATAATGTATACCCAGAGTGAAAGCTAACATGCCATGAAATATAGTGAAATCGCTATGTCTAAGAACAGTATATATTTCGCAATACGCAAGATCGCGATATATTTTCATTTATCTGTCGGTTTTATTGATTTCTTTCACCGAGAGAGCTATGCATTTGAAAGTGTCTTTAACAATGTTGTAGATTTCACACACTTCATATATTGACGTTCTTTGTTAAGGAGAAACAACATTCTGTTTGAAGGAGAGCTGCAGTATCCTATTTTAATGTATAGGGTGGCAATTATTATTAGGCACACATCAATACAAACTAGGCAGATATACTGAGTAATATCTCATTCAATGAGATACAATCACCAATATTTATCACACAAGATGGTATGTAGTAGTGAAGGCCAAAAGAAACGGGGTACTGTATCCAAAACGGGACACGTTTTGTAAATATTTGTAGTTGGGTACACATTTATGAAACTGGGTTAATTGTTTGCTGTTCTTTCTAAAAAAAGTTAATGTTAAATGACGTTAATGAGACGTAAAACTTTATTGCCAATGCTATAAACCCCAGACTTGAAAGACTTGTAACGTGTACTCTTGGATAACGAAACTTAGGTTCTACTTTTTATTGTTTTCTAATGATGCCGAGGGGAGCAAGACATACAATTTGCAATCACAAAGAAAATTATCCACATGGTCAGTGGTAAAAATTCAAAGTTCTCAGACAATAATACACGTTTTAACAATTGTTATCCCCGCCCCCCCGGAAGATTTATATATGCAACATATTTTACCTTTCTACTTTTTCACTGGCAATCACTAATACTCATGTCAATCTGATTTCCTGTAACACATTTAAATGATAGGAGAAAATTTTAAAGAATCGTCAAATATATACATTTTTTTAAAATCGTGATCGATAAATAATCGTTATAACTCTCGAACCATTCTAGATAGAAGCCTCTGTTTTTTGAAAGAAGATCAAAAGTAAATTTAAGATTGTTTTGGTACCATCATTAAGGTGATGTGACTACTGGTCATCCTGCAGTCAACTATAAAGTAAAAAAGCGGGAATTTCTAGTATTTCGCACTGACGCTATCTTTTCTGCTCAAGACAATTATTGTGCATACTTTAAAACAGCGTAACTGGCCTAATACCTTATTGATTTTTCTGAAATTGTGCAGATATGTTTCCATGGTTATTATTAGCTAACTATGTGAATGTCATTGAAAAATGTTGCTTGCAAAGGCCCCGACGGACGCTGAAAAATATAATCCTTGTTTGTCCAGGCCACTCTCTGCAGTCTTTGCTGCCGTTTGGAAGATTGTAGTGTCCTTACCAGGAGTCGGAACGCGAGGACGACCACTCCGTGGGGTATCGCTTATAGAAGCAGTGGCTTGAAACCTTGATTGTGTCTCTCTTGACAACAGCAGAAACTGTTGCATTCGCCTACAACATGCCAACGGCTTCATAACTCATAACACTGTGTGGTACTTAATCGAGGCATCGTGTAAGACTAATCAAGTTCAAGTTCAAGTTCAAGTTTATTGAGAAACCCAGGTTGGTTTAAACAACATATAGGCAACATATATACATT
>JAUUEB010469425.1:0-11713 GCA_032362205.1 Clione limacina | reverse complement strand
AGATTCCCATTAAATTAAAATTGAAGGAAATTTGTTCAGTTAGAAACTTGACTTTTGCAAAACATTATCTTACCTAGATAATCAAGGACCTTGGTTTCCATACTTCTACTTTTTCTTTGTATAATATATTAATAATAATAATTGCATTTTTATAGCGCTTTTCCTTTTGCAAGCTCAAAGCGCTTGAGTGAAGTATATGGAGTAAGCATCGGTACCACACAAAATGTTGGGAACTTTACTTTTCATCACACTAATTGGTCATTAAATATGTTCCATAAATAAATAAAACTATAAACATGTATTTCAATGTGTGAATTGAACTACAGACAACTTGTCACTCTTGATAGCTGGCAGCTATTTTGTCTGGTATGAAATTTTCTCTAAATTTAAAGTACTTCACACTTCTTTTAGAATGCCCTTAAAATCATATGTTTTAACAAATAATGTATTATCACATTTCTATGGAGGCATCAAGATAACAAACTAATTGAATACATTAAGTTATATAAGCATAATATGCTTGTGAAGACTCTTGACTTTCTGTTGAATTTCTTTTGTTCTAATTTTCTTTGAATGTGTTGGTTGATTTTCACATATTTTTATGTTCAAGTCTCTCCAAAAAATAGAAGAATTAATCAACATTTCATATTTCTAAACCTGAATTTTTCTAAATTGTCCGAATTCTCCAAAACTGTTCATCGGACCGTGCCTAATAATTATACATTGTACGTAAATTCGGATTCTTTTTCGTTCCATAGATAATAATTTGTTTTAACTAGAAAAAAAAACACTTATAGTATTTCTATTGTATAGGGCGCACAACATTTACCATTGAAGTGGAACGAAACAATGAATACATTTTATGTGTTAGGTTTGTATCAATACTTAGCATATTGTGTGTATTCATTTATAAATTCTTTATAAAGGCCATTGGGAGCAAAGTTGGGAATAACAACATGTTTCAATGCAAAACCATTTTTATTCTCAAATACATTATCAAATCTCTGCAAAGCATGAAATGTGATCGTATCGAACATTCTGAATTAGCAACATTGTGCACAAAAACGAGGTTCCTTTTTACAACCAGAATAGGCTATATCGGCACAGGGTTAACAAGCTAAAAACACATATTTGAAACTTTATTTGGTCGAGAACAATAACTTAACTATTTAATTGAATATTTATGTATGTGAAAAGCACGATATCTTCCAATAATTTCTGTTTTCATTCACGTGGAAAAAATCGATTTGATGTAATATTTAAAATTTAAATTCAAAGAACTCATAAATAGACCCGACATTTATAAACAGATAAGGTCATCCAAAATGTATATAGTATAAAGATAAGAAGACCCGAAATCTACATACATATAAATATACCCGAAATTTGTGTACAGATAAAGAGACCCGAAATGTGTGTACAGATAAAAAGACTCTAAATTATATACAGATAAAGAGTGACCCGAAAGTTATATAGATACAGCAACGTGAGAGAAAATAGAAATGTACAATACGCAACAACAACATCAAAAGAATGAAAAATCAAGGTTTTACATAAAGAAGGTCAATGATAAAAGAGGAAAAACATAAAGATGCAAAAAAGAACAGTAGAAACGCTTGTCATTGGAAAAACAACGTAATAAAACAAAAGATAAAAAAGCAAACGACCAGCAAATCCCACGCCTGATTTGAGAACAATGTCGTACGACACGTTGACGACAAGGGTAGACAAATCTAGATTGATGAATGTGTCAACTCAACCTGTTACAAGTCATTAACGTAATGAATTGTCGCGAGTTATCTTCCCCTGTGCCGAGATGACTACAGCGGTTTAGACTGCTCGCCTTTTCCACCCTCTCTCATATCAATTATAAGACTCTGTGTCAGATGACTACAGCGGTTTAGACCTCTCTCATTTAGAGGCTCTCTCAAATCAATTATTCGACTCTATGTCAAACATAAGGATATTCTGTAAATCCTTCTTTTCTGTAAGCGGTTTTATTCCGAAAACAACATCTCTGTGACATGTGCGACAATTAGCACCAAATTTTGTTATAGAATATGATTATAGAATGAGGGACAGTGCTCGGCTAGGAATTCCCGATAGCATTTGTGTCATAGAAGTGATTTATTATAGGAAATAGGTGGAGAACAAAAAGAACACGATTTTTTTTATAACTGTAGGGACACATTTCATCAGGGTAGATAATTCAATACAATTACAATATAAATCTTAACCATTGTTCATATTAATTTGACCTGTGAGATAACATAAAACCTACAATAACTGATCTGCATTCTCAATCGCTAGACTCTAGAGCAGTGTTCACAAAAAGTCTGAGTATTTTAAAGTGAGTTTGTGATTAACGCATAACTGTTAACTTAAAATATGTTTATCACAGCGCCACATAATTTATATACGAGTACTACAGTTTACTGTATAGTAATAGTATGATATTAATATTCATATCTATTTAAAATTGATTTACCGTTTCATAATAGAAAATATGGACATACACATTCACATTACAATTCATATATCAACTTAGGAATTCAATGTAACATTAATTAACGTTAAATGGTAATGCCAATAACCAATATAAGATTGATAGACAATGTCACTTTGAACAAAAACCTTTTTCTACTTTATCAAAGTAATTTTTTCAATGTAACTTTGATTAGTTGTTCTAAAATAATAGATTAATATTACTAGATAATTAAGCATTGAATATTCGTCTTTAATATTGATATTTATTTCACAACTAAATATTATAACATTGCTATATGTATTTTGAATAACGTACCTATACAACAACCACAGTCAAATTAAATTAATGAATTATGGTCCATGTTTATTGATTAAGACAATACATGAATCAGTGTTTAATTTTGATTCACTGATGAAACAATCATTACCACATTGACATATGTTTTTGATTAAATTTCAAACTATTTCACAACATTTACAGTTTTAAGATGAATATTTTAACTGTTATAGACTACTCTTATTTTTATGTTTAAAAAGATAACATTAGAGAAAAAGAGAAAAGATAATATTTTGCGTTAATTTTAAAAATAAAAGCAACTTGATGTTAAAAATCATAAATTACTTAGGAAATAAATGCACCGTTTTAAGAGTCGTAGGTTTTATTTAAGAGGTTGATTCTAATGCAGTATACAAAAAAAGATCTTAAACAATGATAATTATAATCGATCCAATGTTTTAGTTGTGTTTTTTTTCCAAATCAATATAAGATTAATACGATTACGGATAGACAAGATCCATCAAGTGTCAGTGTTTTATTGACAGCAGGATAACCATCTTTAAGACAATAACTCCATTGTTTTACGACAATAAAACCGGTCACAAATAAAATTTGAATGTGACATGTGGGGAGTTTATATCAGGCTTAGTTTTAATTTGTCTGTAATCATTGTTTAATTGAACAGCTCGTATGAGAATGAAGACTGGTGGCTCTTATTTGAACATATTCTAAATAAAATAAAATGAGAGCCAGAAAGTAGATGATATCTCTATTAATTACTAAAGCACACAGAAAGAAATACATATGTTTTTGATAAACAAGGATATACCTCATGCGCGTAATCAGGATTTTGAAAAGGGGGTACAAATTTGTTTTTTGTAAAGTTAATGGCTGTGAAGCGATCACAAATTTGAAAAAAAGTTAAACATTATGCGAATTTAGAGCGTTTTGATCTCAAATGGGGGCTAATCCCCCCATGTCCCCTGGCTACGCGCCTGATATAAATTATATCAATTTAATTGGTAACTAGAGATACAATCATAACAGGGACTACAATTGGATAAATTAAGAAATCTGACATTAAGAAATACACTATTAAAAGTATACAAAGAAGAAAATCTCCATGCTTGTAACAACAACACTATTACCCCACAAGTAGATTCATGTTTGTAACAACAACACTATTACCCCACTAGTAGTTTCATATTAAATTGAAATACAAAATCAAGTTATATTCTTTGAAAACAACTTTTGACAAAGCACAAACTAAAACCAAGCTTCTACGCTAGTATAAAACTTGCCAGAACATCAACTCGCTCATCAATCATGCCAAATCCCTGCTGAATGAGCTTCAACTAACTCCATTAATTCTGACTCAATTGTCCACCTCTCAAATGGTCAGTGTCCAGAGTATTGCATAGACTGCAAAGAGCACATTAAAATGAAATCATCCACATCATATGCAGCTCAAGTGAATACAGTGTCGAGGAATGTAACAACGTTTTGCCATGTCTAAAACTGGACATCACAAAACTGGACATCACAAAACTGGACATCACACCATTAACTGGCGTTACACTTCACACCAATAATCAGTAGTTTTGTTAATCTGAAGCTTCCTGAAAATGACAACAATGGTTAGAATAGTGTTAGAGTAGTGTCCTCCTCTTGTTAGGGTCAATTGACCTTTTGTTCACTTCCGAATGTCAGACCATGGGTGGTCAACAGAGCAATGGTTAGGAGTATTTGTGTCTCAAAGAATTTGTACCTGAAACTATTTTCATTTAATCTTCTTTTTTTAGTAGTGGGTCGTCATTAATCTTGTCTAAAAAGACTCGTAATACGATCAGAGTTTTATGTGAGTGTCAGTGACTTTGCATGTAAAGTCAGATTTTAGACACTTTGAGTAATAGTCTCTTCTTTCTCTATTTTCTTTCTCTATGTCTGTCTAGCCTCTGAGACCATTGGTCATGCATAATTGTTTCACTGCAGTTTGATCCGTTCCCATGTTTCAGTTGGTTCCAGTTTTACTTGATTTATAATTTAAATGTCCAATTATCTGCACCAGGTTTCCCATTGTCATAATTTGTTTTGTTTTTCTTATTATGTTTTACAAGATAATGACAGATGATTATCACATAAAAATGACTAATTTGAAACTCAAAAGTTCGATCAAAATTTAGCTCGCTCTTAAGTACTCAACTTGATAAAAAGCAAAGTTCGCAGGCTGATTTTGTGTTATTGACTTCTATAATGTTCTGTGCTCACCTCCTTTCTTAACGACTGCCACTATATGACTTTAGTAAGGGGGCCAAGTTTATATGGACTGCTTAGGTCACTTAAGACTCATAGTTGAGTTTTTACTTTTTTTCCGGATGTTATTAATTGACAATTTGGTGGATTGGTTATAATTTAAATAAAAAATAAATTAAAAGGTTATAATTTTGGATTCGTAGATGACAGAGCAATGTAAGATGGCTCGAAGATGTACAAGGAGTTATGGAAACGATTAACAACCAAAAGAATGTGTAGTTTAACTTAAACACACACAAAATGTTATATCCATCAAACCAGCCTAGATTATCTCATGTCATAGTTGTTAGTGATATCATCACGGGTGGTCTGCATTCTACAAGATGGCACTCTCGATTGTTATGGGCGGGTGTCAGTCGGCAGTGGGTGGACAAAGCTGGACACTGGTCATCCTGAATTCGGCTCAAATACCAGGGTGGTCAGACATGACTCAAATAACCATCTGTCAGCCACCAGTGTATGAGAACCAATGTCCAGTGATGTCCAGTTATCCCTCAAAGCCCCAAAGCTCCCTCACTCTTGTTGATCCTCTTGGCACCTTGTAATTTGTCAGTGTCCACTTAGACTCAGCCTCCCAAATCGCCCACCAAGTTGACATGACGTATTACTTGTTCCGTTATAGATTGTTCGTCTATTTAAGGAAATCATCTTTCGTCTAAACTTCCTAGATGTTTACAGTTTTGATGCTCATGTAAATTTATATGTGAAGTTATATTAGTTTAAGGTGAAGGGGTGTGGTGTTCAAGTGGCTACGGTCTGACAATAAAGTTTATGTTTCAATTAACGGCAGAGGGAAATTTTATTTTATAAAAAAGATTCAAATAAGTTGACAGTACTTACTGTATTTGTGAAACATATTACATAACCGCAGCAGTCAGATTTATATATTGATTGGTTATGACACGAATTGTAGATGGCATTCATAGCGGATGACTTACTCGATACTAGCTTTCAATTTATCATTACCCCGACGGACATAATGGTTTACTATTGATAACTGACTTCGAATTGTCACAAAATAACTTAATGGTTGTAACATTTTTACACTTTCCATTATGCCAACTCTTAACATATTGTTTTTTTTCTTTATTCTGCAGACCCATACCAATTCATCTACAACGCTCATCTGGGCTGATTGACAACTTCTCATTTCGTATGCCGTCCTTACCAATGACAATGGACTCGCCCCCAAAGCCAACGCCCCGCTTTTGGAATCCTGCTCTAGACCTGACAACATCTTCTAGTAGTGACGTCACTACAAAACACGATAAACCGAGAACATTGACTGTTAAACAAGAACCTATTCGAAACAAGAGAAAATCTTCTCCAGTTACGGTTGATGATAACTCTAAAACCCCAAAACTATCCTCCAATGATGTGTCGGTCCCTAAGGCAGCTGTAAATTATATATCCAAATCTGAAAAGTCATCCCCATCTGATATGCTGAGTTCACCACATGGACAACATTTGGATCACCCAAAGCTGCCTTCAACTCTTTCATCATTATCAGCCTCATCGGTTTTGCCTATGTCTGGAAACTCCACGAAGTCATCAGATGTAATACAGTTGAAGACATTTGCATCAAGAAAACTCTCTCCACCACCTTCTCCAGCTAAGTTCCCAATGAGCATGGCGCACTTACATGAACACTTACATGGACAGTTTCAACATCCCAAAGATAATCCTCTAGTTCTACTTGCAGCCAAAAGTTCTATGTTTAATAATATGGTTGGCAGCTTAGGCTTACCACCACCCCATATGAACGGTCATCTAGTCCAAGGTCCCATGTTACATCCATCACATTCATTACCTATATCTGCTCACCAGTTCTCTTTCCAAAACGCTATCGCATTAGCACACTCAAGAGCTGCTTTAGATCGTATTGCAATTCCTAGTCAACAATCCCATCATCATCCCGTGGGTCCTGGTCGAGCGGAGCACAATCGGCAACAGACACCACACAGACTTGGATCCTCACCGCCCTCTCTACCTACAATGCGATTCCCCCAGGCTCAACCACAAAGTCCACATCAACATTCAGCCCTTCCACCAAACTCTCACCACCCTTCAAAGCAACAAACATCCCCATTGCTTTCACCCCCAATGGCCCTCACAGAGAGGTCACTAAGTATCCACAATGCTTTAGCAGTGGCTCAGTCTCGAGCTTTGTTGGAGAGAGGTAATCCTAGTCAAATGATGAACCCTATGGACAATCAAGGACCACATGGGTACGGCAGAAAACTGTTCCCATGTCCTCAATGCCGGTACACAACAGACAGACGCAACAATTTGAAGAGACACATGCTAACCATGCACCAGACCAGCTCCAAGATGTTGGAATGCTGTGGTATCCTCTTCAACACCAAGGCATCTCTCCGCGAGCACGCAATCATCTTCCATTACCATGGTTACACCTGCTACTTCTGTGGAAGACGCTTCTGTCGTAAGGCTCTTCTCAAGCGCCATCTGTCGGTGCATAATGGACAGAAAGACTTTGTATGTAACGTCTGTGATTATGCTACGTCTCACAAGAGTAACTTGGAGCGACACAGGAAGGTCCACTCTCGCCAAGAAGGCGACCAAGATGACCTCTTGGATGGTGAAGACGGCGGACATCATGATGACATTAAATCCAACAGCAGTGAGGCTCTGAGTCACGATGACGACAGTAGTGACGAACTTTCAGTCTGCTCAGATTTTGATGACGACATAGATGTAGAGATCAACGTTCACAGTGACTGAAGTCTTGAGGCTCTTGGTCAGTTTAAACTCTCAGATGTGGTTGAATATCCAAACACTTATTCACAGTAAGCCATTTAATTGACTGGTGATTTGGTTGTGAGTGTTTTCATTCATATAGTCATTTAGTCGATAAGAATGACCAACTGTACGGAAAATTAGTTTGCATTTTATTTTGAAAACATATTGACGTCGTCTGTTTCCAATTAAAGATGTTATCGACGTGTAAAAACAAAGAAGTCAAACTATTTAATGGTAAAAGACAATTAAAACCTTGGTTACATGTTTATGAAAATTCTCTTATATAATTTGACAGGAAAAACATTCTCTATGTTATTTTTTCTCTTTTGTCTCCTGCTTTCTTTCCTTAAATTGAAATTTATGCATAAATTAAATCAATTTATATCCTAAACTGTTGATACCTGGCTAAATGTGATCTGAATTATATTATTTTATTTATTGTAATTTTATTCTCGAAAGGATTGTATATAGTCTATGGATGGCAAAAGCATGCGTACGGGAAATTTAAAAAATCCTGAATAAATTCAGCGTACCGCGCGGCGGCAAGTATGTGATTATATATTTGTGTATGTGTTTATGTGTTTATGTGTATGTGTGTGTGTTTATGTATGATTTTGAGTATGTTTTTTTTTTTATTAAAGTGCTCAGATTTTAGTTGAAAATTTTAAAGAATGAAATAACAGTATTTCATTATACTTTAAATTCAAGTTTGATGAGACTTTTTGAGACTTTTTGAGACTCACTAATTATTGTGGATCAACTAAGAACTTGAAAATCGAAAAGAATTTTATATTTCTTATCTTCTTGAAAAAAATATTTTAATGATCACATAATACCTAAGAACTAAAAAGTCGTTGAAAGTCAATGTGACATTAATGTTCTTTGTGCACTATTGCTATCTGGTCAAGACAAAATACATTTGAATTTATTGATTTCTATAAATTATATGAATGCCTTTGGAAGGTGAAAAGTAAAGATTATCCTTTTATCACATGAATACATTGAAAACGACAATGAATTTAACAAAGAATGCACTTTATTGAAAGATTTCAAACCAATCACAGATTTTTCAAAAATGGAATGTTTTTGTTACAACAAATCTTTTTTTAAATTTTTTTTGAAGGGTACGAAGTTTTGATAGGCCAAAAACTTGCTTAACTTCTTGAACAAACATTAATTCTTAATGTCTTCTATTTTTAATGATATTTCAAAAAGTTTGTCAGGCTTAAACAACATCATGGCTTTTATAAATTTGTTTGAAAAATCTCGGCACATGTGCCGAGATTTTTCAAACATATCGATCGAATGGTTGGTTCTAACCTTCTAAAGGCAATGTGATGTTCAAGAAAAACAACTATCTATAGCTTTTTTAAATGTCATGGACGTCTAAAAATGACATCTGTATATTAAGATTTTGGTGTTTTAAACAAAAATACTTAAGAAGGTTAATTGTTGCAATGCTTAGATAATTTATTTTCACGTATTTGATTTTTGTATGAATAATTATAACAATAATAGCGTGGATGCTATGATGATAGATGTGTAGAAGGTCGCTTAGCAACTGTGACTGAAAACTTTCTGTTAAATACTATTTTAAAACTTTAGTAGGATTGCTGTTTATCATTTTTTTAATTTTGTAAACGCAAACTGTTCACCAAACCAATAATTGAATTGCTGAATGAGTAAAAAAAAATCGCGCATGAGCTTACATTTTTATGATAAACACTCAATTTTAATTATCCAGAGCGCATAAGAAAGACATTTTCAAACTTCGATATCTATTTTTCGACACGTTATTGCGTTCAATTCATCAAAGTGTTGAACTTGTAGATATTGGGTTCAAATACCAAGGGTTTAAATAAAACATACGGAAGTGGAAATAATTTCGGAAACTTTTGTTTGACCATTGTAAGCATATGGTATGTTAAATCTTTGCGCGATTTTATTTCACCACTTGATACGTATTATTAACTAGGACGATTGCATGTGGAAACTATTTTCTAGTGACGTGTCGTAAATACGTAATTTATTGTTCAAATAGGTAGAAGATCGAACATTCATTATTCGAATTTGACAAGGATGTCGTATTCTTAGAAATTAAATATATATGTTTTAATCGCGTGTGTAACGTTTACAAATGTTGTTGATTGACATATAAATATATTATTATATATCTAAAATTTAAAATATTGTTGCACCGAATAGTTTAAGTTGGTGACAGAGGCAAATATTTTTCTTTTTTCTCAAACGTATTTTAGTTGTTTTTTTGTGTGATTTTTGCAAATTGTTGTGGAATTATCATGTCCTATTTCTGAAATTCTTTCTCGTAATCAACACTACTTCAAATTTGACATAGAGACATATGCCAACATATCATTATTGTTATCATGTATTGTTTATTTTAAAATGAATTATGTTCTTACATTTGAAAGTTAGAAATCCCTCAATTATATGTTTATGCGTAATGAATCCAATAAATAAATTGTTTGAAACTAAATTTTTCTTATGTTGTTTTTTGCTATCATTATCTTCTTTGAAAGAAATGTTAACAATATAATTTATCGGTGAAAGTACTTGCCAGAATATCACGACAAATTCGGGACGATAAGAGCTTAATTAAAAACTATAATGTCTTTTGCTTTAACAAACCAAATCGGAGAAAGACGTCTCTGGATAACCAGCTACTCTTTAAAAGTTGTTGAACTAATGTTAAAAACTTGTAAACTTTGTAAAAGTTTTTGGTATCCCCCGATTTCGATACGAACATCCGACCTTCCGTCCAATTGGTGGTCGCCGTCACTAGTTTGCCACCGAGGTGATTAACCCAACAGGTGCAGATAGAAATGTTTCTAATTGATTCAGAATTCTCCTCTTAGCTACATGGACCGAATGTTTGTAAAGCACTAGGTGTGAAGTTGTGCAGAAAAAAATAGGATACATTTAAATACATGACATATTGTCTTGATGTATGTAAAACCAAAGATCTTCTTCTTGTCTATGTTTGGTAATCAATACAGAAATGGAAAAGCCTGTGTCAAAGGTGTTATTTAAACAGCTGTACACAATATTCGTATAATTCAGTGTGATTAAAAGGGTGAATCAACCGTCACTCGAATGTTGAGACTACATAAATCATGAACGTAAATATGCTTAGATAACGCATCTATGCATTGAAACAGATGTCAGTGAATAAACAATTGTTAAATAAGAAACCAGTAAATGTCTACATATTGAGATGCTTTTTAATCAATGTAACCATTTTACACCAGAATGGTACCAGAACATAGGGTTATCTTATTATCTTCTTTAAAGCGTAAATCTAGACGAAATGTGATGTTCCCCGATGACAAGGTTTTCTGTGCCTTGTTTGGAATGGTGTAGTTTTTTTTAAAGATAATACATGTAGAGCGTCTTTATTAAAATTCATTTTAATATAAACGTTTTCGAGGGAATGTAAGCTATCCATTGAGCTATCGAATTCACACAACGGCAACATTTGTTATCTCATCGACACTTTTGGTCATGTTCAAAATAATCATTTCTTAGAATTAAAGAGGAAGCAATAGCAACAAATGGTCATTTTAATTTTTGTTCCTGGTTGTTAAAGGGATAGTTTACAATAACACTTAATGAAAATATGAATGTTTTATCAAAAAAGTGAAAGAAACTAATGTATGTCGGATTTTTTGCGCAAAATAAAAAGAATAAGCAATAAAAGGCGCATATTATATGATATACGTGATATGATGAACACATCAGCAAAAGCAAAATGAGACATACTGACAGACAATGGCATAATACATTTTTCCCCGATCACAATTTATTGTGACTCGGGGTATATTTTCGTTTGGTCTGTCTGTCTGTCTGTGTGTGTGT
>JAUUEB010469424.1:0-20010 GCA_032362205.1 Clione limacina | reverse complement strand
TATGTTTGCATTTTAACTTTGTAATAAATTATTTTTATGATGATGAGTACTACACTTTGTTTTTATTTTTTGATTGTTCCATCTTATTTTCCTATTTTTTGACCCTTCTTTTTAGCCTGAAAAATACTGAGAAGGCTCTAGATTTACCATTTATCACAAATTTTCTGGGGGAGGATGCCCCTAGACCCCCCTACATCAGCTCAGGCGCTTCGCGTAATTTGTTTGCTGTGGGCTCATAGCCCTCTTTTGGAGTCTTTTTTGGGAAGGCCCTCTTTTGGGCCTTTTGTGAAAGAGTATGATGCCTGATTATAGTGAAGTTGATTTTCAGTTTAAGTGATGGCCAAATTTTCTTTAATTTGATGATCATATATATATGAGATTTACCTTCTTTTTGATATTTGCTTCAAAACTATGCCGATTATTTTATTTCAGCTTCAAGTTTTGTTTGTGAAATATTTCAATCTTTACACCAATTAAAAGCACATTAATGAAAAGATAATTATTAATCATTTATAAAGCGAATTAATTGATTAATAATCCCTTTAATTTATCAATGGATAGCCCCTTGACCACATGGTCTAGTCACATGAGCATTCAATGTAATAAGTATGTACTCACACTATCATCTTTACTCATTGATTTGAAAAATCAGATTTACATTCTTAAAAACAAAAAACATTCTCATTATACTTTTGCCGGTTCGTATAGATTGTAAAGCTAAAAATAGGCCAGGAATTCCACTACTTTCATGGCATTTTCTGTTTATATCAACATGAATGTCATCAAATATTTGACAGGTTTTGCCTTGTACACCAAACCTCCAAACTGGAATGTCAGTGTGAATGAACTAGATACTGCAGACGCTGATAACAATGGTTACGAGAATGAGGATCTCATTGTGTGGATGAGGACTGCAGCACTGCCAACTTTCCGAAAGCTCTACCGCCGCATTGACCATACTGTCGCAACATTTTCCGACGGCCTTCCTAAAGGGAATTACACCATTCAAGTTACATATAGTAAGTTCTTGAAAATTTATCTTGTAGTTGGATATATTTCAGATGTGTGCATCAGAATTGATCAACAACTTGGTGACCAACATGTAAACCAAGTGACTGTTTTTCATGTTTTTGCATAATGTATTCTGGAAGCACTTGCCAACATCCTGTGTAGTTTTAATCCCACTTTTATATAATTTAAATGCTGACTGAATTCTGTTTTCCCATTAATTTAACATGATAATATCCTTCAGCTAGTTACCAAATGCAAATGTTTTGACTTCTGTAACAAATAAGCATAAAACACTCTTCCTTATTGCAAAACTTTTCGCTTATGTATCAGGGGTTTTTGTTTCCTTCATCTAGAATTAGATTATGTCCCATGCCCCTGACAAGAAGTAAACAGAACAAGGAACAGGAGATAAAAGAGCTTTCAACTCACAAATTATTAGCTGATCATTCAATAACTGAAGTAAGGCCTTCAACTTAGTCAAATACTAATTCCTTCAAAGCGAAAGTACAAAAAGCAGCCATTATAAATCAGGAACCAGCCATTAGAAAACATCAAGAAGTATAACAAATAGAAGCAGTCGTCATGACAGACGCAAGTTGTATTAGTATAGTGCATCAGCTGACAGCAAATAGGAGCAAATTGATATCCACGAATTGAATTGCTAATTCACAAGTTGAACAGACCCATAGGGTAGTGTTGATAGAGGGCACTTGAATTGATATGTTTAGACATTATTGGGATAAGAAAAGAAAATAGAAGAGTTGCCAGTTCTAAATTAAAAAAGAAACAAAGTCAAAACATTAAAAATGATACTTTTATATATTGAGACTATCAAATCCTTGAATGAGCCTGAGGGCATGGCTTCTTTTCTGATAGAATAAAACTGAAGTCCTCTCCATAGGCAAAAGTAAACTGTTGGATATGGCTTTCTTTATTAAGCCTGTATTGTAGTATATTTGTCTTATGACATAGCAATATATATAGCGCTTAAATGACCTCTTTGAATGGATAGCGCTGTAAAACCTTACATAAATAAAACCTGGAAGAAAAAATTTTGAAATCAAAGTGTTTGTAACTGGTTCAGAACTTGTCATGTTCCATTCCGATTGGCGTATTCTTAACCGAGTCTAACTACTAACTAAATATCATTGCTAACATATTTTATCAAAGTGAGATTGAAATAAGGTTACTGGGTTAATGGTTGATATCTTTATTGGTGAAGATTGTCAATATGATGATACTTGTCACAATGACGACAAAGATGTAATGATAAATTTGATATCACGAATGGTAAATGTGATTTCAAGAGACAGTGATGCTGTATTGGTGAAGATTGTCAATATGATGATGCTTATCACAATGACGACAATGATAATTGTAATGATAAATTTGATATCACAAATGGTAAATGTGATTTTAAGAGACAGTGATGCTGTATTGGTGAAGATTGTCAATATGATGATACAGACATTTTTTATCTGATTTATCCTTGTTTTTTTTTAATGCAGTTTCAAATAACTATGCTGCTGGTTATTGAGTTTGATGGTTTCCTCCACAGATTATCCAGTGACATCTTTTGATGGAACTAAGAAAATCATCATCTCCACAACTTCGTGGCTGGGAGGGAAAAACCCTTTCCTTGGAATTGCTTACATGGTTGTTGGCTCCCTGTGCATCCTGCTTGGTGTCATCTTTGTCATCATTCACTTCAAGTGGGGCAAAAAGTAAGTCCTATGTGTATCTGTTTGTCCAATGTTTTATTTCTATGTCTAACCGTCTCAAGATTGTTCTAGTATTTTGATCAACGACTGAGGCGAGGCTTGCATTATTACTTAGTGAATATTATGTGATCCAAGAATCTTTTTTTTATACTTTGGAAAAAATATTGCTTTTAATGTACATTTCTACATTATGTTTGCTTCATTTATAACCAGATTATCAAGAATTGTTTCTTATTATCTATAAAATGCTACATATATTATTTAGATCAAACCATTTTTTTGATCGATTAAGAAATTGAAAATTTGATTTTTCAAAAAGATTTTAAATATCACTTCTTCTTCTCAATATATTATCTAATTGATGCATTTGATTATTGGCTTGAAAACATCATCATGAATCAGTTTTGCTTTGTTTTAAGTCTTGACTTTTGCTATGATACACAAACCGTCTGATTTTTAGTGTGATAAAAGTCTAATTAAGATGTTTCCCATTCTAGACACAATTTGTAAAAAGTAGAAGTGAGGATAATCTGTGTATGTGTTTTTTAAGAGAGTGAGCAATTGATAAGATAGAGCTGATACAGATTTTTATGGCATTTGTGTGATGTGACGAAACGTAGCTGCTGCGAGGGTACAAGGTTAATATCACCCTCTTACATAAATGTCTATCAATTTGTCTCAAAAGACATCAAATTTTGCTCAAAATGTTGCAAATGGAAGTGGGCAATGATATGAAAGACAAAAATTGGCATTTCTTAACCTGTGTAAGTGGTTTAGATTAGATGGTTTGGACATGAGTTCCATGATGAGAATCGTTGTCATTTTTCAGAAATGGATTATGGCTGAAATGTAGACTTGTTGGTCTATCTTCAAGATCATGTGGCAAACTTAACATAAACGCTGTTTATACCACACAAATGATGTGACTAGAAGAAAATGTAGTGGGCGATGTGTGGTGACAATAAGGGTCACTTGTCTCAGTTTTTAACTTATTTCTGATTGGTTTCAACAACAAAATCTATCCCATATATAAATTATGATTGGATATAAAGATTTAAGATTCACTGGATACTTGTCATGTCCTACTTTTTTACAAGACTTTCTTTATTGATCATCCGTCTTTGACAATTTTGCGCCTTCTTTTTTTTACCTTCAATTATTATTATTGTTGTTGATGCCTTGTCTGTCAAGTTTTTATTATTAAGTCTGCTTAGAAATGAGCTCTTTGAGTTGATAGCACTATAAAACCTAACAAAGTTTTTTTAAATTATAAAATCTGTGTTTTTAGGGATTAACTATGAAATACCTTTCAGGTGATGAACATCAATCTTTTTTTAAATTTCTTATCATTTTTTGGTCCGGAGGTGTTGATTCTGCTAGCCACATGAGGGGGGGGGGGATAGAGGAACAAAGAGTATGTTGACGCCATGGGAACCAAATATATTTTTGCATGGTTTGCAAAATCTTCATCTATCTCTATTTGTAAAAATGATCAAAAATAAAATAAAAGTCTGATGTCTCTCAATTTGATTTAACATTAAAATTAACCACACACAAACAAGTAATTTTTGGTCTACTTGCTTTTTTTTCTCAACCTCAATTTGTATTAAGAAATGAACTCTATATTCACCAGGCAACATACTTTATGGTAGTGTGAAATTCTAGTTTAGATACAGGTGAGAAGGTTTGTGTATTGAAAAAAAGAACAACATTGACACTAACCACCACAGGCACAAGTTGTATGTGATTTGTATTTTCGGCAAACTTGTGGAATTAACAAATATCAATTTTTAATTCTGTTGATACCTATTATCATTGTATATCAGAGCCATTGTTTGTGTGGTGATGCAATATTTTTATACGTCTTATTGAAGGTGTTGTCTTTTGAGATGAGATTTTATTTTTCCATGTTGAATATTATATGTTTGTTTTTTACAGGCACTATGTCATCTGAGGTTTGTTTCTCTGCTCCTATGATAGATGTTAATCTTTCTTCTATTCCAAAGTGAATTCCATGAAAAATCCCAGCCTTAAATATGATACTTGAAATGTATTCCTAACCTAAGCTCTCATTTATTATCTTTTTTCCTTGAATTGTACCATCTACTTGAATTTTCTACTACATTCTCTACTCTTTTTCAGTACTCTACTTTTAAGGCTGTCAGGGCATTTCTTTGTTTCCCTCTCTTATGAATAATATATCTTTCATAAAATCATAGTTTGGATAAGGATAGATCCTCTTATTGGGCAATAGTTAATTTTGATTGGTGGATGTATTATTAAGAAATTTTAAAAATGCTCATCGGTCTGTTTGTGTCTGATTTATCAAGTCTTTTTAGTTACCAAATTGCCCTAAGATAAGGTTGTTTACTTCCCAATTAATTATTTTTAACCCACAAAAAGAGCATTTTGTAACTTTGAACTCAATACCACAGATCAGGTTTTTTCAGAATTCAAGATAATGAATAGGCTAAGCCAACAATAGGATTTCTGCACATTTTTGTGTACTACACACGTGTACTACACACATCTTCAGGCAATCAAAATATTTTCAATATTCTTTTACTTCTTGTGTAAACAAAGAAATATTTCAATTTGTTTTCACTTGTAACTTTGCTTCTCTATGTTACTTTAAAGAAACTGTTATCTATTTCCTTTATCAATCTCTTGTTTACAGCTTTTATCTCATTTTTGAAAAACAAAATTATGTTTATATCTTTAAAATAACTCAAGCTCTATGATAAATATCGGGGTGTTGCTCTCTATTGTTATTCTTAAGTTTCTAAAAAACAAATCAAGGGCACAATGGTTGAGTTGTCAAGCGCCAGACTGGAGATGCTGTGATCTGAGAAGTCTGTGGTTCGATTCCCATAGTGGGAAAATGTTTTTATGCTTCAAAGTTTGTGGAAAGTGGCTATTGTGGTACACTGACAGTCTTTACTGACACATGTGAACAAGTTTTCATTATCACAGTACGCATGCACCCACAGATCTTCTTTGGTTGATAGGATCCAGCACCTAGTTCTATTGGAGACAGACAATAGCATGTGCAAGATTGAGATCCTTGAATAATAAATATATTATTTGACATTTTTGGTTATTTTAAAAAATGTTCACTTTCTGGTACCCCCTTCCCAAAACTATGCTTGGAAATATGTTGGATGGCCCAGTATGCAATAAACATGCAACAATTAACACTTTCTGTTGTATAACTTCAACATCTGAAGTTTTGGGTACATAAAGAAAGGAAAAATCTTTGAATCATCTGAATCTAAATTATTTTTTGATACCTTAAACTCCCAGTAACTGAAATAGTCAAGACAAGTGGCATTTGTAACCAATATACTGCCTATGAGAATCTGGAAATCTGCTTAAGTTTAAAACTGGAACAGAAAGAATAACGAACAAACTATGATGATACCTTATGCTACTATACTTTGCTTAAACAGACCACTTGAGGCGACACAAAATAAACGACTACTAGTATATGTTAACGTAATTGTTTCCCTTAATTTTGTTTAGATAGCATATGAACCAATTGTCACACTCGATTTAATTAAAGTTTAAAGGTCTACAGTTGACAAGGCATCCTTTTTCAGATCAAAACCAGTTGCTTCAGAGCCTTCCCAGTCAGTAACTAAGGATGTCAGAGTATCAAAAAATACAGCGGGAACTACACCGGGAACAATATATATGTCTGCTGAAAACAGCAAGAACTTTGACGGGTACTCCCTCAGCACTCTAAGTTATAGCAGTCAGAAAAGCAGTATGTACAGCATTCAGCCTGACAGTCAAGCAGGATCTACATATTCTTCAAGACAGTAGGCAATTCAGAGCCCTGTACATTTGTTTAAATCCAAGTCAGAGAAATAAACAAGAGTGTAATATTTCTTAACATAACGATGTCTTCAGTAAATTTTCATAAATCAACTCATATTGAAGCAGGTGACTTTGATGCCAACAATAAAATACTGTGCTAATGTAGAACGAAATGTCACAAATGATTTATTTTTAATGATACACTAAATTGTTTGCAAATGATTTCTTCAAATATCTTAGTATTTGACAATAGGCACAAAAATTAACTAAAATGTTGCTGCGATGAAATGTCCAGCAGAAATTTCTCCTTAACATTTCTCAGGACGTTGAGATAGAAATAATAATAATGGCATTTATATAGCGCTTTCCCTTTAGACTAAGCTTAAAGCGGTTAATGAGTAATAGTTAAAACAGTTTTTTGTTGTTGATAGCCGAGTTACATTTATTTTTTAAAGAGCTTTCACTTTTCTTTCAATTTCTTCAAAATCAAAGATAAGCTCATTTATTTGTGATAAGCACTTTAAAATGTGTCAGGTAATTTGAGTGAAAAGAAAATAATTATTTGTCCATAATGACTGGAAAATAATATGCCTTTTTATGAGACAGATAAGTTGGTCAGTATTGCATCTGTCATGTTGCATTGAGAGTTTGATGAAAGTACATTTCATATCATAGTGATAGAATTCACCTCATTCAAACTGAAAGCTTTGACAATTTTGCGCCTTCTTTTTTTACCTTCAATTATTATTATTGTTGTTGATGCCTTGTCTGTCAAGTTTTTATTATTAAGTCTGCTTAGAAATGAGCTCTTTGAGTTGATAGCACTATAAAACCTAACAAAGTCAGAACTTGCAGTTTACTTCAAACAAAAAAGCTAATAATAGACAAAAATGAAAGCCAGTTCTTAGAGTTTGGAAAGTATGTAAGAGGTTTTTTTGATTATGTATTAAATTATGAAATAACATGAAAAAGTATCTCCTGTATAAGGTAAAAACAAAATCTGAGTCTAGATTTTGAGTTTTTAGTCACATCAAATAAGAAGAATGATTCCCACAGGTATAGTGATGGTCAAAAAACCTAAGAAGACAATGCAAAAGGGTATATATAATCATAGTCTATCAGTTTCTGTGACTTGGGTTTAAACAAAGTCCTCTGTAGTTAAATAAAAAATATCACCCAGTCGAGGGAGCACCTACAAACAAGGATGCCACAGGAAGTGATCCACAGAACATTTGCCAACATTAAAACAGTCAGTGTAGCATGTTTACCAAATTTGGTAACTTTTTGTTAGACTCTTGCTGCTGGTCCTGTCTGAATTTGATCAGATTGTTCTTTCATTATTACAGGTAAAACTATACCAACATCGATATGGAGAGACAGTCACAATTTTTTCACCGGCTTGGTATTGCAATCATCGGTATGATCTTCACTCAGATCAAGTTCTTTAACTAAGGGGATATTTTGTGTATGACCCATGGAATCTAGTACAGCTAAAAAAATGTTTTGTTCAGTGAAGTTGAGTTTTCACGACTGACATTTGCTATACCAACATCGATATGGAGAGACAGTCACAATTTTGGGGCATGGACCTAGTAAGACAGTTTAAAACATTTGAAATGTCCAGTAAAGATAAGATTTCACGACTGTCATTTGCTATATCTTTGTTAGTATAATTTTCATAATACAGAAGTCTCTGTGTACCATCCTCCCTGATATCTAAAGTGTCTGGTTTAGATCGCTGTTTTTCCATGAAACGCTTTATTATCTCATGAAAGAATGGCCTTTATTAGCCCTGATTTATAGCAAAAATAAATTATTATCCCAGAGACTACTGTATTGAGTTGTTAGACCGTTTCCTTTTTGTTCAGTATTCTGATATTATTTGAATTTGAACATAGTTTGTGAGTTGTTTTACAAGAACTTGCTATCTCACTGCAAACTGAGATAAGTTTTGGTCATTTTAAGTTTTATCAATATTTTTTATGTTTCATTTACGTTATTGTTTTAGATATTTTAAAATAACTTTGTCCTTATTTTAATGAACATTTGTCTTCTTGAAAAAATTGAGTAAATAAGAGAAGTCAGAGTTCAAACATAAAGAATCACTGATAGTCAAGACTTTGCAAAAAGGAGCTTTAAAGTTCATATTGAAATGACTTCTTATATGAATTATGATTTTTAAGTCTACCAACCAATTGATATTGAGCTTTTTGAGCATACTCACGTAAAGCTGAAATAGCATCAAAAACAAGTGAGGTATGTCTTTTGTCATTTGAGCATTCCCTGAGAGTTCGAATTACTCATTATAAAATGGTTGGAAGCCTGATAAATGTTTAGCACAAAATGACAACACTGCATTTCATGTTTTATTTTAATGACAACTGACAACAGTCCAATGCTGTTCTTTACTTCTCTGTATATGTTATGTCATGACAAAAGGGGCAAATACAGATTCATGATTTTAATGAGTTAGCCCATATCACAAAACTTTTGAGATGGGAAACATTTAACACTGGAAATGCTATGGTCAAAGGAATATTTGCTTTATTTGATTATGTCTTTGAACAGAAATCTCCCTGATAAGAAAGTTGATTAAACTATCAAATAAAGACTTTTAGGCTCATATCTCATCATTCTTTTTTTAATGATTAGCCTGCCCATAAGTTTTGTGACCTTTGGCCCACCCTAGAAGTATAAGAAATATATATAATGGTTTTAATCAATAGTCTGTCTAATCATCATGATTGCAAACAGTCCACAGTTTCTCTGAGTTTGAAGAATGATTTTCTTTTTTTGTCAATTTATTATGAATACTGTGAACTTTTTCTACCCTTAAAATTTGTTTAGTTAAGTTATCCACACAAGCAGAACGATGTTAGTAAGACATGGTAGCTAATATTGTTATCTGAACATAACTGGTAGCTTATATTGTTATCTGAACATAACTGGTAGCTTATATTGTTATCTAAACATAACTGGTAGCTAATATTGTTATCTGAACATAACTGTGCTTGTGTCTCTCTCTAGCCAAGACTTTGGTGACTCTGTACCATTCACTAGTTGATCAGATCTACTGAGGTACATTCAACATTCTCAAACTTATCTTGTTTTCATCACTCTTTATTATCTACACAGTTTACGCTATTGACACTTTTTTATTTTGTTTTATTCCAAGTTTCAGCAAATGACTGTTTAATATTTGCAGTTTTACCTTTTTTGATGTCAATAATCTGACCTTATGTATTTGATTTTCAGCACAGTTTATATATATATATGATTTTGATTTTTTGTTCGCTACGGGATTATCACACTTTCATACTGGTAATTATATGTGATAATATACATGAGACCCATATATCATCAATATTAAGATCCAAAAGCCTATAGCTTTTCCAGCACAAATGAACCAATTTTTTTTGAATTTTAACAAAAATGTTGAATTGATGGGTTATTTTTTGAATATGGTTCATATCAAAAACACTGAACAGCTTCCAATGTTATTCAGGTAAATAAAATATGTTTTTATCAAATCCACAATTTTCATCAAAATGTTAACATCAAAAATCCAAACATGAAGTGTGTAATCGTAAAATGGTTTGCAACATGTCTCCACTTCAAGTCGGATTTTTTTATTTTCATTTTAATAATAATAAGAAAACTTTTATTTTTTACTTTCATGTAAGGCCAAAAAAAGTTGTTTGGTTAGGGTTACATGCCCCATAAAAAATAGGGTAGGTAGGTCGAAAAAAAAATTTTAAAAGTAAAAAACCCGTTAAAATAGCAAAAATTGGTAAAAAGATCGTGTTTTCTCGTAAAATAGCCAAAATCGGAAAAATATCGGGTTTTCCCGATTTTTTTTTGAGAATGTTAAAAAAGTCTAAGGTCGACCGGGTAACCCTAACCAAACAACTTTTTTCTTTTGGCCATATAACATTTAAGAACCTGTTAGGTGTTTTTGCTACAAGACTGTATACAAAAAATGGCATATCAATTCCAAATTGTTTAGGAATCAAGTTTACAAAAACTTAGGAATTATATGATGGAACAACTTTAGTGCTGGTGTCTTAAATGGTTTGTGAATATTTGTCATGGCAAATGGTGTTGTCATCCCAATAATTATCTATCTCAGGATGGAGGAGGACCTGAAGCTAATGCAGGATGACATAATGGTTTATGATGATGGTGTTTCCCTGTAAGCTTCAAGGAAGGTAGAGGAAACATGCACTGGAAGTCTTTGTTGGCTTGTGACACGCTGGCATTTCATATCTAGGACTGATACATTAATGAACAATACTCATTTGCATTTAACAGCTTTTCCATATGGCCTTTCTTCAGAACTACTGTTTATCTCCCTTTGTTTACCATGAAGATATGAACTATAATTTGTTTAAAAGGCTGGTGTGATTTGGGTAAACCTGGTGTCTGGAATATTGATATTTTTTGTTGCAGCTCTCATATGGAGCTGTAACATTTTGACTTGTCAGGACAGTGCTGAGTTTGATGTCAATTACAATTTAAACTTTTGTGATAAGAAGTTGGAGGAAGACTTAAGAAAAAGATTATTTGACAGACTGGTTGCAGAACAGAACATTCTGGCATAACCCTAGACTACAGGATAAAGTCTGAATTAAAAATCTATTGTGATATTCATCTATGGTTGAGTTTTCCCCATTTAGCATTTTGGATATTCAAGATGGTCGCCATACAGCTATTTTTTGGTAAAATATAATAACTGCTTTAGAAGATATCTTATGTGATACATCTGTCCATAGGTTTGAGGAACAAGTAATCCATTTAAATATCGGGTGAAAAACTTTCTATTTACTTTTTTTCTTTTATTAGAATGAGTTTTTTAGATGTAGTATATAATATCTGATATTCTTTATATTTAGTCCATAGATATGAAGTGCCAAATTATGTCATATTACCTGGCTAACCAAACTGACTTTTAAAGCTTTGCTGATAATTTAATAACAGCATGTGTATCACCATGTATTCTGCAGACCACTCATAAGAGACACTGAATGTATAGAATGTTGACAGTAAAACAACATAGATAGATCAATATTCCCTACATTTAAAAAAAATTGCTGCAAGTGAATCTAAAATGCTTTTTGTTATACCTCAATAACATTTAATCTTGACTATTCACAAGCTTTGTTTCAAGGTTTCGCTTGTTCCTAACATGTTTTATTTGACGCATCATATACTTGCCTTTAAAGAAACTATACACTTACACTCATGGTTTTTTAATAACTTGTTTTTTAGTTCAAGTGACTTAATTTCTTTATTTATTTTTTTGTCATTCAATGCCACACAAGTTTTTTCAGATCTAATCTTGACTTTGACCAATGGTTAAGTGAGTGATAAGTGCTTAAAAAGTGACAATGGTCACACACGCTATTAAAATTGTTACTTTTGTATAGACTATTGCTCACTTAGTATTTGCTCATTGCTCACATGTGTATGTCATGCAATAGTCAAGATTAGATTTTGAACTATGTGTGGAATTGAGTGACAAACAAATAATGAAAAAAACTAAATAACAAATAACAAAGCTTTGTTCAAAAGTTTGAGTGTTTAGTTATTTTATGAGACAGAGAATATTTATCTCTTTGCTATCAACAAAACACATAATCTTCTTGAAATTTACAGGTGACTTAGATTTATATAATGTTATATTATTGCCAAATGTCAGGGAATACTGCGTTTGATAACCAATGTATCCAGACA
Source organism: Clione limacina (assembly GCA_032362205.1). Classification (NCBI taxonomy): domain Eukaryota; kingdom Metazoa; phylum Mollusca; class Gastropoda; order Pteropoda; family Clionidae; genus Clione; species Clione limacina. The sequence goes on along the minus strand of JAUUEB010469424.1, from coordinate 7,726 downwards.
ACATACACTTTACACAAAACTTAACACATACAAGATTTAATTTTGTAAATATTGTCGTTTCCTCCTTCATCATCATCTTGGATGAAGTCATGAGAAGAAGGGTTTGTATTTAGCATTTCAGTTCTTCTGAAATAGTTGTTTAGAAAGATTAACCTGTCTACACCCCCAGTGGCTTTGTCTTTCTCAACACTCTACACTAGATTACTTTTGCACATGGCATAACAATGGGTCATGATCACATGCAAGGCTTCATTTCCTTTAATTTAATTTCTGTTCCAATAATAGTTGAAAGAATATTTTTTTCAATGATTTACAGTAGTTTTACAGTAGTTTTACTTGTTGGTTAATCGAACAAAAAGTAGACTGAAATTGTAGTCGTAGTGGGCACATCCACTCAGGAATTACTGTATGCATACTGGCTATCAGTATTAATGACTTATCCCCTCAATGGAATCAGTTAAATTTTATATTTGTTCACACTGTACATGGTACCAGATTTACCGAGTAGTCAGGTTGGCTGTCTAATGTTGTGGGAATTTTGTTGATGTGCAAAACTATGTTATGGAATTAGGACTTGAAAAACAATATTTGCATTTGTCCAGATGTCAAGCTTCATCTCACTCAGCACAGGCCATTAAATGTGCAGGATTTCCAGCCAATTGTTGCTCGATTTTAAGTTGCTTACAAATTTTAAGTAATATAGAAAATGAATTGTGTTTGGCTTTCAGTATCTTCTAGAAACTTGCAAGAGTTTTGTTCCTTGAATTTTGATAGACACTTTACACTGATGGCCATCATTTTTACCAATATTTACCAAGCCACTTTGATGATGCAAGTTCTTGGAGAGTCAAAGGTCTTTGTATTCATTGTCTTTGACTCACTCAACAAATTAAGACATTTTTATAAATAATTATAATACTAAGAGGATGTTAGTTATAGAGGGTTTACACAAACATTTATACATTTTTAACGTATAACAGTGTAAATATAGTGATGCAGTTTTTTCTGTGTATAGTTATATTTAGGGAAAGAAGAAAAATATTTTTATATGAAGAGGATCATTTGGTCATATTTTGAACCCCAACTAACTTTGTTATGTTATTGATGATATTCCATAGGCGCAAATTTGACTGAGTTGTGAACTTAGAACGTTGGGCATATTTTTTTATTATTGTTATTTTAACTTAATTGATTTGCCAGTGCAATAAATAATAGGGAAAATGAAGAGAACACGATTTTTTAAATCAAATCTAGAAAAGAGTGATCATTCTTCATCATTATATGCTTTGCTGTAGATCAAACGCATAGTAGTAAGGGATATTTTTTAACGATTTATAAAGATACTTTTCGTTTTATGCAGTTTACTGCTGGATGTAGAAGAAAGTAATGTATGTTCAAGTTACGTTCAGCTATTAGCACTTTTCACTGTAATGCTTAACGCTTGAATAGCTGCTTTTACCTTTGAGTTAAAAAAAACTTCATGTGGAGAAATGTCACAATTATTTGATTGTGAAAACATAAAATGATCTTCATTTTTTCTAAGATAGCTTCATTCTTTTGGGCCTTTATCAGTTTGCACAGGGTTTTTCTTATTTATATCGCACTTCACCAACATTTTACTTTAACCTGATTTAGCGAGCGCATTTATCTTTTGATTAACATTTTTAAGCTTTTGGAGAAATTTATCTTTAACATGTTCATTATGATGTTAATATTTTGGTTGATGTCTGGTCTTAGTAGGTTGAGAAATAGTAACTTTCTTTTATTCATAGTTTTATCACATTTGCATCTAACTTAAACAACTGTGTTTTCAAGTTTCAGATAACTGAATATTTGCTGTAAAATTTTCTCAAACCCAACAACTCAAGACAAATTTTTGCTTAATAAGAATAAAAACTTGTTTTCTCACTTTTTATATTAGATAAAACCCACAGAAAAAGTTCAAATTGTTTGGATTGTCACAGAAAATGCAAATTAAAGGTCATAATTTAGGGCATCAATACATAATTTTTCAAGTGCCAACATTTAGCTTCATCTTTTTCTGATTAATTTATTCTATTGGTGTTTTTAATTCTGTTGATACTAGTTTTTGTTTTGCTATTTTTAAAGCCACGCGTAGAGAGAGTTTAAACAGGATCCTATGTCTGTCTGACTCATTTCTCCTGTAGCCAAAAATATTGCTTGCATGTTTCAAATTTTAAGTATGTACAATGATTTAAGTTAGAACACAATTTGAAACTATTGATTAACATTCACCACATAAGTATGCGAGGGAAAATAGTGCTCAATGTGGTGTCGCCCAAAATATGCTCGCTAATGAATGCAGTTTTTAAATTCCGGATATTGAATTCCGCTGTAAGTCTCGATCTTAGACTTAGGGGTTAGGGTTAGCGAAGGCTTGCCTTTACTGACCATCACCGGTCTAATTTTTTTGTTTTCTTAATCATTTCATCATTCCTTTTTTAAACAAATTTACAAACTAAATCCTGTTTCCCAAATTGCTTGGTTTAAGCAAGTTTGACTACACAGTTTGCAATCTAGAAAAGACTCTTTTGAACATGGCTCTCCACTCAGCCCAGTGTCAGTTATCTTAAAAAACATGATCTCTTGTCTTTAAACTGTTAACAAAGATTTCAAACTTGCTAGACTACCACCCATCTGTATGGCTGTTGTGCAATATTATGAGGATTTGAAGGGTCACATTTTCTTAGTCATTTATTGTGATATAACCCATTTTAGCTAAAGTGGTACTGACAAAATGTGTAACAGTGTGAGTGATCAGAGTAGGGGGGTTAGACAACTGTATGTTCAGTTACTCTGCTCCATTTATGGAAGTTTATTTATTCTTAGTTAACATTATTAATTAGTAACAATTTAGAAAGATGGTAATTTTTAGCTTCTTGAAGGCATCATTATGTTTGCCTTGCGTTTGATATCTTACGATTTGGTACTATTAAAGTTTCATTTTTTTCTTTGTTCTTCCTGCAAACTATGATTTCCATGTGTTTTTTTCCTAACATAGTTACATAGACATGCATTGACAAATGCAAACTAACAACTGATATTATTTGGTTATTATAATGATAGTCTTTACCTGGCAACCTTTAATATAATCTCCTGCTCCATACTGAATCTTTTCATTACAAGTCTTAACACTCTGCCCTTGTTATTATGTAAACTGTCATTTTATGAAGGTTTTTAAATAGTTTAGAAAGAACGATTTTTGTTAATTTCCCTGTTTATGAAATTTGTTTGATGATAATGCAAAGTTATGCTATTAATCATTACTTGTATGTAATTAACACAGTTTTGTATGTTTAAATCTCTTATTTGATGAGGGGGGGATTTTACAAAGTGTCTTTAGATAATTAATTTTTTAAATAATTAATTCAATGCATTTTCTTGTTGCTGACCATAAGAAAATCTTTTTTTTAAATTAAATATGCTAATAAAAAGAGAAGAGGAGTATTGTAGGGTTGAAATTAATGTCAAGAAAACAGAATATCCGGATTAAGCAAATAAATATTTCAAACAAAAGCCATTAAGTTGTTTTTATCTTTTAATATTGTACAGATTTTTCATTAATGCTTGATGAAACTCAACTTTTTAAGCAATGTTCTAGGTGATAAGTTTAGTAAGCAACATGCCTGGATTAATTGGACAGCAACTCTCTAAGGTACATGATTTTATCTGTGTGACACATCTGATACTTAGCTTCTAACTCTCTAAATAAGTGATGTCTTCAGACATAATGTGACACATGAGAGTATTTGCTCTATACAGTGTTCAGTATTGAGTTCTTCTTGACTGACCTATACACTCACATAAGATTACAAGCAAGCCTTGAGAAGCTGTCCCTTGATAAACCCCCAACCTCACTTACCGCCCCTATTTGTCTTTTGTACAAGTTGTCTTTTTAACTCTCTATATATAATTAAGTCTTTTACCTGAAAAGTTTTACCAATACTTTCATGATTTCGGCTGGGCTTTTTTTGGACTTATAGCAGAAGAAAAAACATTTAGGTATACTTTTTATTCTTGATGTTATTTCTCCTCAGATCTAAAGATATGATCAACGTGTCACCACGGGATTCTTTCTGAGTACATTTTTAGAGACACCATTGTACTGCATCATCTTGAAAGTCTTTTTTGGTAGAATTGACTCCAACAGCTATCATCCATCGACGTGAGGCAAAAGGCAAAGACTTCTCAACATTTTACCAATCTTTACTGGACCATTCCTTATATCTTTTTTAAATGTTAAGAGGTTAACAATCTGTTTGATAGAAACAAAATAATTTCAGTCATAAAAAAAATAATTTGAAATTGATAGATTAAATTAAGGTTTTGACCTTATAATTATAACCAGAAATATCACACTAGATTTCTGGAATATATTTTTTGTTTAGATATCATGTTGATGACTTGTAAGAATTCCAACTTTTAAGCTGTATGTGTGATCTTCATTCAATTAAAGTTTCCTTTTGTATCAATAATTATTTACTTTTTAAATTTAATTTTATTAGCTACATAAGAAAATAAAAGTAAGAGAGAACATTATGTTTTCAACCTTTAATTCATTATAAGTTGTTCACCTGATTAAGCAACCGATAGTAAGAGATTAGATTATTTGAAAACAACATTATGATTTTTTATTGACATGATTGTTATTGAACATAGAAGATTTGTAGTGAATTTCAACAGAAAGTAAAAATTATTGATATTTTAGGAAAGAGAAAATTGCCTTTCCTTTTTTCTTTCTTTGATGTTACTTATTTTATTGTCGTTAAAGTGTTGTATGATTTTCCAACTCCTATGTACATATGTCCTAAAAACATATGTAGTAGTTTTTTTTTAATGTTGATGTATTATTACTATTGTACGTATTTGATGAGATATGATATTACTGATGATGTTGGATATGGAGTTAGATCAAGCAAAACTCCAGTGCAATATCAGAGGTATTGAATTGCATTAATTAAAATTATTTAGAATGATCTCGACCTATCAATTTCATCAATTTGTCACTAATCTTAGATAGGAGATGAAATTATTTATCACAGAAAACATCATTCTGAAAAGTATTATAGATAAGTGCAATTTGGGATATCTTCATAAAGGTCATGCTGAATTAATTGAAACTGAAATCTGAAAGTACAAAGACAAATTTAACAAAGTTTTACTTTTCTCAGTCACAATGTTGCTTTTTGGTACGGTACTCTAGGTCTAAATGCACAATATTTTGGAACACCAAGAGCGTTCATTTAGACACATTATATATTATGATTCAAAAATTATTTTTGAGCCAAAACCAAGCATACATTTAACATAGTTCTAGAATCTTAGCAATTGAGACAGCTGTGATATTTTCTTATAAACTTTGTGCAACATACATGCTTCATATTCCATATTTATAGCCTTATACTGAAAGGTGTATGACCATTGATCATTTATGTTTGCCTCTTCTGAACAAAGCCTAGAAGAATGTTCTAGACTAGATGTTGTCACAAGATCTCAATTTTATTCAAATGAGTTGCTTATTTAATTTTGTTTTAATCAGTTGCATTTATCAAATGTCTAATTCCTTAAGGTGCACTCCACCATTGACTAATTCTGTATTTCTAGAATGTGCATTTTGTCAACTTGACTCACTGAAAGCATTATTATTTTTGCAGCTTTATTTATTTATTAAGGAATTGGGCAAATTGATTTATATTTTAAAGAATTTTGTTCATGCCACCAGAGTGTATGGCAGTGTGATAAAAGATAAGAATGTAATAATATTACAGTAGAACCCGGTTATAACAAAGTCGACGGGACCGGACAATTTTTTCGCTATATCCGAAAACAGCGATTTTTAAAGGTTCTGTCAACATGACCTCTGGTCAGGGGGACAATATCGTGTAACCATTGTACAACGCATTCCTAACAATGGGATGAGAGTTGCACGAAGCCTATGCTCTCATTATAAAATACGATTTCGCTTTAGAAAAAATACATACCTACAAAAGCTCTATGATTTAATGAGGAAAACAAAAAAACAATGTGAATTTAAATGCAAGAATAAACGTGTGCATGCGAACGATTGAGATGCATCAATGTGATGTGATTCAATTGAAAACACAGTAGGTGGCGAAAACCAATCCACCCCGCTCTTCTAAAATGTCACGCAAGGTGATTGGCCACATTGATGTGATTTAATTGAACACACATACACACAGTCAGTAGGTGGCGTAAACCAATCCCACCCGCCCTTCTTAAATGTCACGAAGAGTAGATGTTATGTCACACGCAAAGTTAATTCATAGTCCCTATGCAGTAAGCGGACATACGAAAGCCAGTTGCAGACAAATAACCTCTTGCAACCCAACGTGCCCCTCTCAGATGTTTTGATTTGAGATGTGTTTCTTTTAATTTCAACCTGACGAGCCGAAGTTAACTTGTGCTGTATGCTTACTGAGATTTATTTTCCGACTTTGTCAATCGAATTTGACTGCTAATAAGTTCGTTATATCCGGTCTCCTTGGGATTTAATTTTGTTTTACCTGATTTTGAATTAGTAATATTATATAAGGAAAAAACAAGTCTTTTTGTTTTGTTCGCTATATCCGAGATTTTGCTAAAACTGAGTTTGTTGTAACCAGGCTCTACTGTACTTGTATGTTATTTAGAATTTTCATAATATTAATTTTCTTTAAACATTTCTAGGTCACATTGTTTTTATATTCATGTCTTAATCAGTAAAATATGTTTCATTATTGCCTCAGAAAATTACTTTATACATGTTTTTGGGATACATACTTTCTTGGAGATAAAAAAATTAGGTTTCAACAATTTACATGACCTAAATCTAATTTCTAAGATGATTATTACTCTTATTAGGGAAATCTGGCTACTTTGAGAAAAAAAAATTATCTTTATGATGTATATAAATGTTTGTGAATAATAATTTGAGGCTAGATTGTGTTATCTAAGATAACACAAAAGGAGGGAAAAGCTTAGAAGAATGTTATTCAAGGGCCTGATGATCTGCGGGAGCAGTGAAACCTGGTCGCCCTCAGGTTAGTCCTTACTCCTTATATTGTAGTATAATAAAATATTATATTTTGCAAGTTCAATGAAAGCAAAGAAAATATTCCTATGGAAACTTTAATTTTGTATTAACCAGACATGGAGAGAACTATCTACACAAGAAAGTTAAGAAAGAGCTCAAGGGTGTTTCAAGAAATTATTATAAGCTTGAGCTAGTTATCTGCTGAAGATTGGTACCGTTTCAAGACTTTCTTGGGAAGACCAGGGTTAGGGTTCTCTCCCATGTTTGTTGTATTGAGTAAAGTGCTTTGCCCCATTTTACATTTTCTAACTTCAACTTTGATTTTTCAAATAGTAATTGTCTCTCTTTTTTGCATTAGAAAAAATTGCTTTAACATTAAAATTCTATATCTACTCATTGACGTCTGTTCTATCATGAATAAAACTGACAGCTTTGTTGTTATAGTTTTTGTTTGGATTTTGCTCTTTTACTATTTTAATTAGTGGATTGTTTATATTTGCATCAAAACACACATAACCCTAACCTAACCCTAACCAATTCAAATTTCACTTATATCTACATAATATAATTCAAAATCCCGTTGTTTGTTTGTTTGTGGCTGGCTGTATTTGTATGCATGTGGATTACAGCCACAGTTTTGACTCAATCGATCTGAAACTTTCACAAAATGTT
>JAUUEB010469413.1:0-11713 GCA_032362205.1 Clione limacina | reverse complement strand
ATTCCCAGCTATTTCAGGAAAATCGTCGATATGTGTACTAAAATGGCCGTATTCTGGTCAAATATCAACACATTTTTAAAAACTTGTTTGAAATGAAAGGGAAAATGATTCTCTAAGCGATAGTGCCATAATTATATTGGAAAACGAAAGATTGTTGTCTTAAAAATCACAAAGATGGATTCCTGGTGATTTCCAAAATAGCGCCGGTATGTGTACATAAACGGCCGTATTTTGGACAAATATCAAACGATTTTTTTAAAAGTTGTTCTCAAATGAAAGGGAAGAAGATGGTCTGAGCGATTGTGCCATAACTCTACAAAAAACAAAAGATTGTTGTCTTAAAACTCACGAAAACTACCTGAGCAATCTGTATCGAGCAATTTCGCGAATACGGAATTCCGGGCAATACGGAAGAGTGGCACCCATGCCCAGATGTTCAAACTATCAGTGCAGTGTTATAGAAGTCAAATCAAACCAAATAGTCTGTACAATTAACAATAAGATACTTACTACTCTGTCTGTATTTGAACTGTTCTTTCCTGTAAATTTGACATTTTTCAACCTCGCTCTTTCTTTTCTTTCAACTCTGAAAAAGTAATTACAAAAATGACATCAATTTCAGGACACATAAAAAAACATGTTGTAAAGACCATATAAATTTATAAAATCCAGCTTTCTTTATATATGATGGGTCACCACAATCTGTTTAATTAAGTACACTTGATGAAAAACTGAGTTTTAGGCAAAATTGCTTGTTACATCTTTCCTTGCATTTAAACAAATTTCATAACAATTGGTTCACATTTGGCCATGAATTAGCAGACATCATTACAAATCTTACCTGAATTAGTCACATTTGAGCTGGTAAATCAGGTAATAAAAAATAAACACACTAATTTAGTGCATTAAAATATCAAAGCCTATAATTTTTGTGATAACCTACCTATGTTTGCTAGGTATAATTCCCATGCCCTCCTCTTCACCCTCAGCTGTTATTCTCTTAGCCTGCCACCACTCATCATCACTAGCATTTGTCACATGTAATATATCACCATAGTGGAACTCTAAACCCCTGCTAGGCAGACCTGAGTCTTTGCTGGGTTCATAGTCAAATAATGCTCTGGAGATAATAAGAAAAGAAATTATCAGATATTGGAACATAAGATTTTACTCAGCTCTAAAGATAAAAGAAGTGGTAAGTCTTCTTTATCTCTAAATAGAAAATAAATTTCAAATATAAAGAGAGGAAAGCCTCTAAGTCATTATATTATGAGATTCTATGTAGTCTAATTCAGTTAAATTCAATTTCTTTATCCATTTTTTTTTACCTGACATAAAGGGTTTTCTTTTGTGTGGTCCGTAGACTACCAGTACTTGTGTTCATCATTTGTTCCCGCAAATCTTGAATTTTTGCTTCAAAACGATTGTAGTCTGAAACATTTAAAAGATCAACAAATCAACAAAAGTCTCAAAATCAATGTTAAGAAATGAAACCATCACTTTAAAAAAAGATCTCTTTACAGCATAGTGATACTTTATTTTTTCTAACGTTCTGAAAAGCTGTATCTAACAAGCTCCAGACTTTATGTCATAATCAATTTTTTTTACTGATGATACAATCAACTACACCAATCAATTACCCCTAAGACTTTAGTTATCAATACAAAGTATTAGTATGAAATTGGAAAATTAATAAAGAAAAAAACAGTACTTTTGCATGCAACAACATGTTAGGGAAACAAGGAAAATATTTTTATAAACAATATTTTGTTGTAGAAGGGAAAGTATTTTGCACTATCTTTATCTCAAGTTAACTTTGTTATGAAATTGCACAGAAATACACTTGACAGCAAAGTATGTCTTTGTTGATGGGCACATTTGGACAAAGATAATTTTTAAAAAGCACATACTAGTAGCAAATGTTCTTCACTACAATTTTCAATGAAGGGGAAATTTGTGATTAAAAATCAAAAAAATCAATTTTACCATGGCATAGAACCTTTAGAATAAGCCAAATATTCAGCGCCACTTTTCCCCTTATAAAGTTTATATATAAATACACACACTAAAGAACATAAGAGCTACTGTGTCTCAAGATTGATAACTGAATATTGCACCTACCTGTAGAAGCAGTTGGCAACTATTGTTTGAGCTAGTCAATGCCAAGCTACTTATTAAAGATCAAGAGCTCTTAAATTCAAATCATATATAGAATGGCAATTAACCATATGATATGTACTAGGATATCACAAAAAATGATAACTAATTGGACTAGGTTGAGAGTAAAATAGATTGTACATGACTGTTACTGTTATCAGTTTATGTGAGTCACTCCAGAATAGTAGCAACTCCACTATAAGCTCAAGAGAAACAAGGTCTATTTTTTATATTTATTCTAGGCAACATTCTTGACACCTACAATCAGATAGAAATCTGTCAGATAAAAAATGTAGGTCATTAAGGCTATTAAAAAATATCTGTGTGTAATGATTGCGGCTAGACTATGAGAGTCAATGACCTCCAGCTAATGGGTTTGTATAACATGATACTGGCATGTTACTTATGTAACTGGTTGCAACTTTTAAGCTTTTTAAGGCTGGGACTTCACAAGCACATCAATTCCTCTGCTAGCTCAGTCATAGTTGTGCAACATTGTAAAGCATTATTAATATGACAATGAGCAGAGAAATACTATCATTCGTGGCGTTTAGTCCCAATATTTCTTTAACAAGCCAGGGATTCAACTGTGGAGTTTCAAATATCCTGACATTTCGACTCAGTCCAAGCTTGTGGCATAGAAATGTTAAATCCAGATCATAGAAAACAAGCATGGAAATATATCATGCAAATATTTTATATAAGTTTAGCAGCCAGTCTTGTATATCATGTTAGTGACCCTCAATGGGGTTCCTTATAAAATGTTATGATTTTGTTATTTCCTTGGACTTGGATGAAGGGAGCTTGGTTGAAAGCAAACCAAGACGACTGGTCATGTGTTTGAAACTTTTTATGATATTCGTCTTGTGTTTGAAACTTTTATGATATTCCATGGACTTATACAGTAAAGGAAATCTAGAGAGTTTTGCTCTTAAACTATGTATCCTTCAAATAACCTGGGAATTTATAATTTAAAAATTAATTTTTACCAAAATACTACAGATCTTGAGTATCATATAAATATATATTTTTCAATCAACCATTTTTATTTCTTACTGTATTACGAGGGAGGCCAACTTGAATTCCAAGCTAACACATGAATGTTTGCATCAGAAAAGGTTTAGAGGAATCACCATGTCAGGTTCACAACTTTGGCGTCTACAATAATCAAATTACATCCCAAATGATATCAGAACATATAAAGCAACATAAGTTTAATGGAAAAAAATGTGCCGCAGATCTCTTTTCCTCCTATAAAGTGGCATTAAAAAATTCTGAACCTGATTTAAGTAACAATATTTGAATCTATAGGATGTCCTAGAAAATCAGAAGCATTGAGTGCATATTTTCTTTCAATCCAAACAAAGTTGTTTGGTTGTTTTTCAGTTTGAGATACAATTTAGCACCTAAATTCATCAAGTCGATTGTGATTATCTTGTCTGGTCATAGATCCGCTTCTGTGTGCTTGAGGCCTTTCATACTCTTAATGTCATTGAATGGTTCTCTTTAAATGACAGCAAATGTTAACCCTTTAAGTATAACATCAACCTATAGCAATGCTGACATCTGTTTTAAATGTGTTCCTACTAACGGAGCATTGTAAGCCATTTTGCAGCATAATAATGTGACACAACTAGACTCTATTTACCCGAAATAATTTCCAGCATATTAGCTGTTGCTTTAGTTTCGTTAATCAACAAAGTTTATTGACGTCTTTAAGTGAAACTGAGCTCAGTCATGGCTTTCAAGTTACAGCCAAATAACATAGAAGATAACAACAGAGATCATGAACAAGAAGTGTCTGACAATGAAAGTGATTTTGAAGATGATTCGTAAGGTCAAGAATTCGATAGAAAATCAGCTGATAGTGAAAGTGAGTCAGACAATGACACAGATGTAGGTTTAGGTTCAGCAGGTCATCATAATAGTTCAACACCATCAGTATCAGGTAGGTTTTCCAAAGCTATGTATTAACCTGTCGAACTTTGATTTATCTTTTATTAATTAAATCAATAAAGTATTTCATCAGTAATTGAACTTCATATGAATGAAATAAAATGATTTTTACTGGAGTTACCTCCCCTTTGTTGGTAGATAAGTCTGAATAAGAAAAAAATCAGTTAAAAAAAGGTTAATGAGGTAAGTTAGGTAGAAGAGTTGAAAGACGGCTTTTTTTCTAAGCTTATTCAGTTTTTGTCAATGGAAAAAGTGCTGCTCAACTGATTCTTGGCTGAAACTATAATCAATTATGTCTGCTTGAAAGAGGAACTTGTGAATTGATTCTGTTCCTGTGTCATTATAATCAAATTAAGTCATCTTTATTGGATTTAGGTGGTCCACAGACCAACAGATGAAAAACAAATTCATAGTTGTAAAATAAGGAATGCCCTATTAAAGTAAGCTACCACTTGTGTGTGACATTTCAATGTTCTCAATGGTAGGGCCTGCCTACAAAATCAATACTTTACCAACCCTCTTCATTTCTTCCAGTAATTAATAATGATCCATCCCTCTTTTATCCAATATATTCTGAGGCTACAATATTTGAGGAAGCCAGTTTTTATCAGCATTTTTATGTTTTCCTGACTAACTGAACTAACCACAAGTTTATGGTCAATTTTAATTTCAAATTTAATAAACCTTCCCAAGGAAACAGTTTGAAGGAAGGACTTATGTTATGAGTAGATTCATTGTTTAAAGAATTATGCTGTATAGACTGCTTGTCTAATAAGCAATATTATCAGAACTCATGATTGCCTCTTTAACACTCTCCTCTGTATCTTAGGAACTTTGACTAGGTGAACTTATATAATTGAAAGACGCTGCAAATGTTCTTTTCACAAGACATTTATGTAGTTAGACTTAGAGATGAGAACTCACCCCCCAAAAAACATGAACTTTTACGCGAGTACATAAGCATGAGTACATGAACCTGTTTTTGGTACAAGTGTTTATATTTGAATTTTAATGAATAGGTTGAAACTTCATATGAAGCCTTAACTGTGTTAATGCAATATTACTGATCAGACTTTGATCAAAGACTGAGACCCTAGTACCACATGATTAGATCCAATCTTTTCAACCCCAAACTTTCACCCATTAAAGATTTAATGATATACATGCTATGGCATGATAATGGTTAATTCAAGCCTGATAATATTCAGTGGAGCAGTGAAGCTGCTTTACAACGGTGTCATTCTCGGAGGTACCAAAAAGCTTTTCTGATATAGATAAAATTAACCTTCAAATATAACATTATTTTTTCTCTATATTCAAAGTAATCACAAAAGACACAAATTTTCAATGGATGATTTTGCAATGTTAACAAATCAATTTACAACTGTGACGTCAATATTTCATATTAAACAATTAACAAAGTAAATCATTTTAATGACCAAGAAGTGAGAGAAACTTGTTCTGTTTGAAATTAACAAAACCATCCTTGAAAAGATGTCTTTAATCTTTTGTTTATTGCATTGCTTAACAATCTTGTTGATCATAATTAATTTTATATACAAAACAACAAACAAATAAGAAACAGCTCTTTCTTTAGCAAACTCTTTATTCTTTTACTTGGCTGCTCAAAAAACATCACCAATATAATGTTTATATAAAAGATGGATATGAGCAGGCTATATGAAATCTGTATGATTTATATGAAGCTCTAATGGAATATACACTTGATATTGATATTATAGCATTGAAAATGAAAATGGCAAACAGAACAAGGATATCTCCTCACTTCTTGGTTACATAAAGCAGTAAGTCAAAGACAATAATAAAAAAAGGGATGAACAGCTTATGACATTTTTCACGACTTCTCCAAGCACCATCATCATCATCATCAGACTAAAAAAAACAACTAATGCTACTAATGCTAGTTTTGACCTACAAAGCCACCCTTTAAAAGAAAACAATTTAGATCAAGCATGTCAAATCTTGTGCTAACTTGGTTAATCTAATCTAAAATGAGGTATAATTCAAACTCATTTTTTGCTTCTACTAACTTTTAATACTTAGATATAGCTGCATGATTTACATAAAGAGATTCAATTAAACCACTCATTGACATTTTTTGAGTCACCACATTAAACTTTCCAGTGGGGCTAACCTGCCACTTTAAAAAATATAAAGCCACTACTTCAAACGAGAAAAATGCTTAAATTAAATTCATTGATGCTTTATAGAGACACAAATATGGATCATAAGCTGTTCATGTTACATGATTAAGAAAGGTGATTATATCATCATTATGATATATTACATTATGCAAACAGTGTAAACCGACAGAGCTTAAACATTTAAATTAAACGATAAAGTGATACATGATATGTTTTCTTTTTCTTAAGTTGAAAAAAACTCAGTACTGAGTACTTATGTAAATAATTTCTAACTAAACAAAGTCATTAAATATTTTGACAAATAAAGAGAGCTGCTGAAAATCACAAACATGTAAATAATTATATATAAATATTTGTAAAGTAAATGTATCAGAAAAAAGGGCATATAATAATAAATGGAATGTACCTAGTTTTTGGTTCAGTATCATGCCAAAATAAACATACAATCATTAAATCCAGCAGTTTTAAACACAAATATAAAGTGGTCAAGTATATTGTCTATCATATCTTAAGAAAACTGTTTTGAGCAGTATGTGAACAATACAGTGATTTAAAAAATTAAACAAATAATATTACGCTTTAGTCAAAGGTGATATCAAGAAAAGTATATAAATTTGATATTCATGTACAATAACTGCTTTAGGAAAAACACACTGAAAACTAGACATAAGAGCAATGTGTAATGTAAAAGCCATTCAAAGAATCTCTAATCTTTTAATCTAAAAAAAACAAATGTTTATTTAGTTTTGTAAGTAGAAGGGGTTTACCTCAGACTAAATATTATCCTGTAATTAAGAGGATTACAATGTAAACAATTTAATAACATTCTGCTTCACCTGTTAAGTCCATCGCAAAAATGGAATATCCTAGAAATAATACAGAGGCTATCATGTGAGTAGTTTACACTAATTCTGACAAAGCACTCCCACACAAACACAAACTGATCATATCTTTTCGACTCTACAACTTCAAGTAAGTACTGAACCAGAATGAACACTAAGAGAAAATGAAAACTGATTGCAATATGGCAAACCAGAAGAATATGCTAAAAAAAGAAAAAAGCAGAATATACAGCTTCACAGCTTAAAATTAAACAACCCAGACAAGATGATCTTTTAATAGAGGTAAAATGATGCATAATAGCCATAATGCCCCACTTTCAAATTTTCTTCAATTAAATCATAGCATAATTATTACCCAAAATATAAACAATATTCTTGTATCAGTGGTGGTTACAAGCTATAGATGCTCTATCTATCTTATTATCTTTATTATATAAAAAGTCAATTTTCTAAATAAGGACAAAGTACAGGATCTTTAAAATTGATCCCATTTTGTAACTTGTGACATTTCCCATAAAATAGCTTGAAAATTGCAAAATCAATAGAGAAACAATTACTATTTTTAAAAAAGCATGGGATAAATCTATATTATTATCGACAAACGTTAAGCCTCCCAAGCCTGTCTAATGAGAAAATAATTTACCAAGCAACACCCCCTGTAACAGCAAAGCAAACTAAATATTTCATAAGGGAAGTACAAGAAATACATTACTAATTTGTTTCTATATTACCTCAATGGGTAGTAAAAGGTAATTAAATTTTGGAATTCATTTATCAAAAGTGCAGAGCACCAAAATACACATTTATTCTACGGCCAGCTGTTATACCAAAGACTTATTATTTGTGACCTTTCTGCCTGCCCATAAACATTTAAATTTGTTAACACATATTCTCTATACAGTAAATTTAAGTTTGCTGTGTTTCAAAGTTAGCCCATTGCACAGCCCATAGATTCTAAATTCCACAATAATAACTTTATCTTGAGCTTCCTGTCAATGCAAACAACAAAATAATAGGATCTCCTCTATAAATAAAAACCATAGAAATGATATGTATAAATGAAGGATAGAAAAAAAGGAGGAAAATTAAAAGTAATTGCAGTTTTAAGCACTCTTTGTCTCGCACTTAGCACAAAACTGAAATAAAAATTATATAAAAATCACATCCTGTCTTGATAACACCTTTGAATGAATAACACAAGTAAACAAAAAGGTTGCATGAGCAATCATAAAACATCAGATTTGACAGGTCTATTGTGTTTGTTTTGTTGCTAGTTGGCAATATATTTTTTGCTTCTTAGACTTAAAGAATACATGAAGTAGAGGCACCTGCATACATGGAAATCATTATTAAAAGTTGATACTTATAGAAGAACTATGGATATTTGCTTTTCTTGACATATATTATTGTTATGAAATAATCTTGAGCTTTGTGGAATTAATCAAATTACAATCAAACTTGAAATACAGGGTGTAAATCTATTCTGGACACATTGAAAATTTCACCGGCGCTAAATTGATAATAGATATCAACAAACTGTGTTTTAAAAAACATCGACAAGAATATCTTGCAAAAATTCAATTTGGTGGACTTTGGGGTAATTCTTTTGGATTGAAAACTTTAGATTAGGATTATAAATATGAACAAATAAATAAAAAACCAATTGCATTTTGAAGAACAGGTGTCTCAAGTTCACAAGATTTAACTAGCAAGATAATCCTAGTCTTTGTGTCCATAATAAATTTCCACCCTGTGCGTTCATCAACAACAGCACAGAATTTCAAAGAATCCTAGAATAGAATAGTCATTAAATGAAGCCTAATAAATTATACAGTCAGAAAGTATTTAATCAACACATGTTAGATAAATTGTACAGTCACAACCAATACATTTTTGTTTACTAAAAGACAACAATCCACTTCTTAAACGAAAACTGTAGACAAATAATTCTCAGTCAGAACTCAGTCATATAAAGAAACAGACTTAATCTAACAGATAACATTTATAGAGACGGAAAAGTGAAAACCTAATGAATATAGTTTTGAGCAAAGGAAGCATTAACTGCAAGAACACAAAACTATTATTATGATGAACATTTTCTAAGATGATTCAAAATGCTTCAACTTAATTCTTATAGGTGCATTTGAAATAACAGGTCACTTAAAAACAACCATGTGATCTGATAAAATCTTTAATATAAGTTGACTTCAATTAAAATAGGATATCAAACAAAGGAAAACCTCAGAGGTAATGAAAGGAATTGAAGCCTTGAATGAAATGTTATAAAAATTGTTGAATAAAAGTAATATGGAACCATTATCAAATCAAAATATAAATATCAACATTCAAACAATATTGATGTTATATTTAGAGCACACTTCTCCACTTGACACACCAAGGCAGGCAGTTAAGTTTGTGGTAAGGGAACAAAAAGTCTTATTCCAAAAAAAGCATCCATCACAAAGTTGGAAACATGCAAGATTCACATGTAGAGTTAACTAAAGAGAACATACAACTGCAAGGCAGATGAATTTCAAAAGAAATAAGAACACTAAACAGCCACACAAATTATTCTCCAGGAAAACAATTCTGTAAAAATAATATAATCATTGACAAACAAGAACCAAACAAAAATGTAAAACACATGCTGACCCGTTTGATGAATCACATAAGTGGAAAATTTACTTAACATGTTGATATACCTTCCATCTATTTTTACTTGAGCAGTCTGGTTTGAATCAATATAATCCTCCTAAATATGTTTTAAGTCATAATCTATGGAACCATAAAAAATCTACAAGAGATCTGCTCTCCCTTCCCTGATCACATTTCACAACTCAACGAATAAATAAACTGATGATGAGCTTACTGCTAGAATAAGGAAAATTGGCAGCAGACTAGTCAGGCATTGGTTATCCAACACTAAGTTATGAAAATGATCAATCTTGATTCAAACATCTTTTTGTGACTGACTGAAGAACTGAGATAATATCAAAATCTTAAGGTTAATTAGCATTGGTTAGATAGACATGACACCCCCAAACTCTATGCACAGACAACCCCCATATAAAGTAAAAATTAACAAATAATTTCTATCTCCTATAGCTAAGAAAAAGATTGGTGTAAAAACTGCTCAAGTCATACAAAGAAGGTATACCATCATGCATCCTGCCGTTTAGATCAATTAATTAAAAAAAACATTTTTGTTTACTGCTCATGGAATAATCCTTTGTGTGTGTGTGTGATAATCATCCCCTCTTTTTTCCTGAGTACATTATATTAACTGATCAAGAAGGGGTTACACATTTTGTTGTCAATAAAAAGTTGCAGCACAGGAAAACCTTGGTTTAAAGTGAACTTAGGTGATTATGACAAGTGCACATAGCTATTTTATCCGTTGTCCTGCTAGCCTCGAGGTCAAGGCTATAGATTTTTGTATGGGGCACTTTATTGATGTAATTACTAGAGAGCCAGTTAAAAAGACATGCAACTTCTTCTAATCAGTATACCAAACGACAGACCACATTGATGAGTCAGCATATTTCAATTTGTTGTGTTACGCGATTCCAATGTGAATCTGGATGTATAAAATTGGCACATACTCATACCTATTTTCATCTGCATAATACACAAAATCCTCTGAAAATGACTGAATCTCAACTAATAGATGCTGTTTTTGCAATAAATTGAATGACCATAAACTATAGGAGCAGAGGCTTTTCATGCAGAATTTGACTTGTGTCTATTACCTCATATAACCTACTACCTAACAGCAATGGGTTCAACAGTCTCTTATAACAACCTAATTACACTTGAGATTAAGACTGTTTCTAAGCTTTTGTCCATATCAATATCAGGCATTATCAGGTTCACTTTTCCAAAAAATTGCCATAATCACAAAGGTCTGAAGGTTGGTGTTTAGAAAACTGTACAGACAACTTAAATATTTAACTAAGTTAACATGTGTGCTGCTAAAATATCATACAAGCACAAAAAGCCAAAATTGATAACCAAGCATTATCCCCATGAGCAGCCAACAAAAAAACTTGAGTAACAAAACTGCCTTATTCAAAGTATAAACTTAAGATAAGCAATGACAAATAAACACAAAGTAAAGCCACAAACTATACAGATCAATTCCTAGGTGGCATACGCCTCATACCTTCAGGTCTGTACTGGGCTACAATATCCACTGTGTCTCCTGCTCGCTTAAGGGCCTGCGCTGCTTCTTCGTGGGTGGCCAGACGTAAATCTGTGTTATTTACCTGAGGACAAGAGAAATTATCAGATGATAAGGAACAAACTAAAACATTTCTAGACATATTATTGAAGTCACAGTAAAAATAGCACTTTACGCATACATACTGTGACTTCAATAATATGTCTATACGCAAAGCATTCTGTGCTCAAGTTTATAATATCTCAAGAACTAAAACATTTATATATATACATAAACAAAATTAATTATGAATTCCAGTAACGTCACTCTAGCTAAAATTAGACTTCTGTCAAATTCATGCGGTAACCCCGAAAGGGCTCAAGAAGCTATGAGACATATTATAGAAATTACTCTACAACTGATTCACGCATATT
>JAUUEB010469402.1:0-11714 GCA_032362205.1 Clione limacina | reverse complement strand
TTTAATCTGCACCATTTATAACTTATCTAATTTTTGGTTTGTTAAAATACATGGTTGCCCCCCCCCCCCCCTTCAGAACTCTGGCTACGCGCCTTAAAGAAAATACCGGTGTTTTTTATAGGTGGACCTGTTAGAGCTTTTAACGTTTTATAAATTACATACCAAAAACGTTTTTCAAATGCTTTTGATGTAATTGGTTACATTCTACGATTTGAAATCCAAATATATATTAAATGGGTGGGGGATATTAGCGTAAAGGGGTACTTTTTTATACTCTTCATGTATTGGAAGCATAGGGTGCGTTATTCTTCTTCTTCTTCTTTTAAGCAACTTCTTAAGAAAACGGGTAACACCGAAGCGACGAAGTCGCTTTCTAGCTATAACAATACTGATTTTTTTAATAAGAACCTTTTTGAATAAAATTCAGACATTAAAATCCTATGGAGATATTGCCATTTGGACACTTTCTTCTTCATTAATTGTTGCATGTTGGCCACTTTTTACAACACTTATGCATTGAAACCTCAGTGGGGAATGAATAATCTCTTCTTCTTCGTCTTCTCTTGAGCTAGTTTTTAGAGGAAGTCGGGTAACGCCGACGTGACGAAGTCGCTAGTATTAAATATGCAACTACAAGCAACCTTCAAGCAATAAAAGAAGAGAGGTGAGAAAGAGTTAATTTCATGAGACGAAACTCTGCTAAGCTTAATATCAATTTTTTAGGATACATTCATTTACATCTACACATGGAAAGTTATATGGGCGACGGTGCTACTTGAATTAGTTGAAGTGCTACCACAAATGAGAATAAGCACTACTTTTATACAGAGTAATATAAGACTAATGCTAACAATCGTCGCATAGACAAGACCATTAGTAAAACGTAGGAACTTTCAAATTTCTAAAAAGTTCAATCTCAAAACCTTCACTTTTTAGTAAATATTTATCAAAAAGGGTCATCAAAACGATAGAAGTAGACAGGGGAAAAGTGAATAAGCACTGCTCTGACATTCTACACAGTCACAGTTGCTTACACTGGGCCTACCAGTCTTAAAATCAATCAGTTAATGCCAGACGTCAGGCGAAACTGCGGCTATTTTTGACGAGTCTTCAGTATGATCGGACAATATAACGATTATTTCAAAAAAGTATATGTATAATTTTCGAAATGACAAATGAAATACTTCTTAAACAGACATATAACTGGGGCTACACTGAATTAACATCTTGTATCAAATCAACTAATATACAATTAGTATATCATGGAGTGTCAGTTTGCTACAACGTTTTGTATGTTAAAGACACAAATGACATCACTCTTTAATCTAAACTTAAACCAAAAGAAAACACATAATTTAGCTTCAATTAACTAAAAATATTGAAGTCGTGTGCCTTCCTAGATAAACTCATAAAATAACTAGCAAAATGAATACTCATAGAGAGTACAACCACGCAAATCAGACAAAAGTAACAAAGAACATATAGCAAACAACCTAAAGGCCATAATTCTGTCAAAAGATTTTTCAAAAAGTTGACAAAGTTATTCTTAGAAGGTCCCTAGAAGAGTATGTGTGCAATATTTCGAGGTCCTACTCCAAACGGTTCGTCCACTGCGTAAAAAAGGTACATGTAAAGTATTAAAGGGACATAAATCTGTCAAAACATTAAAAACAAGTTTGTGTTAATATTGTATACTATAAAAGTCGATCCGTCACCAGCTGCTACACACATTCAATAAAAGGCATCAGTATTGAACAAAATAGACAAAAAGAAGAAGCGATACAAACAAAGAAAGATCTTTATTAGGGGAATACAAACTTAGATTATTACTGAAAATTTCATTAGCTAACCACGAGAGCGCATAATATGCACAGCTTGTCTTGATTGGGTGATTATTAAAGTACTAAAACGTTTTCGCATGACAAGATAAATCATTGAAAAAAATACGTCATCCCATAAAAAGCTGTTTTTTATGTATCTAATTGAGATCGAGCTATTAAAACCGGTATTGCAAGCAGTATTCAAACTAATAAACGTAAATACAACCATAATAAACTGAGATATGGTCGGCTGACATCTACTTAATTTGCATGAAAACACTTTACTTGAGGGTAAGATATATGCTAACTGAAAATGTGATTCAAATCGTTGAACATTAAACACATACAACACATTTTGTTAAAAGCTTCGGCGTGATATTAAACCCTAGTATCTAAGTTATAAATTGGTTTGCTAAACGAAATATCCCCGTGAAGTTACATTTTGATATTTCAAAGTGTTTTATCTCTCTTATCAATTGAATTTCCTGAACTTCAACGTTGCACCTAACAGTTGATACGTGGACTTTAAAGGTTACTATATGAGATATGACTCAAATTGACTTAAACCGTTAGTAAACAAATACACAACGCTGGTAGCTTGGGTCTTTGTCGCGCGTGAGAAAGGGCCCGGATTCAAAACCGGACAGTGTCGCAAGTTTGCTGTCACTCTATATCCGTGGTTAGGACGCTGCTTTATGAAGTGGGAACAACCATTCATATAGCCTTCTTGTGTAGTAGACGGTATGCTACACACGCACAATCAACCAAGTCAAATACGCACAAGGCCTACTCTAAACAGGGTTCTGTCATCATGACTTATCCAGTCACCATATACATAGTGAATATTACACGACTAACTTTTGAGCCGACATTTATTGTCTTCTGAGTGTTTAGAGTCGAGTTGTATTCGAAATTGTGGTATTTATTCTATTTCAAATCCGAAAACAAAATCAATAATTTTGCTCTTATTCGAGACTTCGTGTAAGAATAAGATTTGTCCCTCTTAAAGCCGTTTTTCACCTCGGTCTATTAATAGATTTGCCCTCTTGAAATCAAAACTGAGAGAATGTAGAGGATATACCATATGATATATATCTTATAGAGTGTCCGGCTTTCAGGTCCAAGGTAGCTAGTGCTTAGTGTTCCGCGCTCTCACCACGGCGGCCGGGGCTCGATTGCCCGCCTGTGAATATATTTTTCTAATTTCATTTTACTTTAACACATTGTGTAACAAATTATGATAAATATGTCTTTTTGGTATCTCTTAAACTTATGAACTAAAAACAAAAAATACAACTTTAAGTGAAACAAATGTTGGCAGATTTCCGTATTATACTTCCAGGTTTATCTCAGTTTCGGTTTCGAGGGGGACGATCTATAAATAGACCAATGTGAAAACCGGCTTTGTTCGAATGTGTACTGAACTATTGTTGTGCAAACAATGTGGTCAAAGACATAAATGCGAATGAACTTTGGGATTTCCCGATTCACTGATAAAACTATTTTAGTACCTATGTAGGTCAAAGTTATTACACGTGTGTTCCAATACGAAAAATATTGACCTTTAGTTGTTTTTCTTTGCATCATAAGTTGATGTGAAATAAAAATTCCTGCACGTCTGGTTAAATTTTATTTTATTTTATTACATGATGGTTTTGACAGTACCCTATTGACCGCATTATTAGTACTTATGTGATGAAGTCTCAAAATAAGTGGATTACACCTTTTTCGATATTAGGTCATCATGAATTGCTTCAACGGGAAATACGGTTATTGTATTCATTATAGCCAAAAAATAGATATCCGAAAATAGAGAAACAACAAAAAACCTTCTATTAAAATCTCCAACATTGATTAGATTTTGATCACTATAGAAAGCATACATTTTAACGCAAAGAAAGATAAAGAGCATATGAAGACGTTATATTTTCTATGATATGTCACAGTGACCCCCGTCTTTCCGCAATCTTATTCACCCGATTAAATGTGTATTTTGGGTGTCATGTTTATCAACTGAACTTTTCAAGCTATCAACGGTCTTTGTTAATAATTATTGATTGTTAAATTTCAATGAATTAAAGACCCGATAATTTCTAAAAGTTGTCACGTTTGAAACAAATATCATATTTTATACACAGGGCCATGGGAATTGTTGGATTAACAAGATTGGACTAGCATTTCTATTCTAATTTTATGAAAAAGGCAAATTCGACAATGAAAAATGGGCACAGGCTGCCTCTGCTGCCACCTTAGCCAAAAGGCTATTTATCATTAAATAAGTGGTCACTGAACATTATTTTTAAAACACGGATGTATTAAACCTAGTGAGTGAACAATGAGCAAAATGAAGCACAAAAGTGTTGAAAGAAATGTTTAGTTTTCGAGATAATTATCATCTATAAAGATCGTTATAACAGCATATTGAATACATTGATCTACGTGCATTCATTTTTAGTTATAAACACATCTCACTTTTGTAGTCAACTCACCTTGTTGATTGGTGCTTTCGCAACCTCTGGCACAGCAGTCCTATTAGCTTGAGAATTATGTTTTCAAATGGTTAATTATTTTGTCACATATTCATTAAAATATTTTGTTATTTTATAATTAAAAACTCGGAAGAAGTGTGTGTTACCTGTCATTTAGCATTTCTAATGCACGTAACTTATTTTCGTTAAATGGATATAATAGTAAGGCTCCGTATAGTACACACATTTGGTATTGTCTTGAAGAACTAAAAAAAGTTTTACTGTAGCATCAGTAATGCCCATGGGCATTGAATATAAATTGCGCAGAAATAAGGATGACATTCAAGTTAACAACGTAAATATTGATTCCCTTTCCACTTTATCTGCCGGGTATTTCAATTGTTTAAGCCATGCGCCTTCAGGGTGAAACAAAAGTGAAATGTGATAAATGCGTCAAGGACCAGCCAAGCACTTCTAGAGGAAAATGGAAATTCGAGTCTCCGCCTATCATCACAGCCGTGGGAAACATGAAAATCATGGAATGAAACAAAGGACTTTTATGGTACACTTTAATACATACGGCGATTTCAAAGTCTCTTCAAGCTACATTGTGATGCAAAATATGGGAGTATATAATGGTTGAGTTGAAACTCAATTTGTAACTCAGTTGGCTAAAGTGTTTGCGAATCTTATCAAACCGCCTTCTTTTTAAATCATATGGTTAATGGAAGGTTCAAGCATTGCGTCTTTTTAATCTTAATTTATGTAAGTGATAAAAGACAACCTATTTACAAAATCGGTAAAGGAAATTTGGTAATTTTAACACGGTTTGCAATATTTATTATTTTGTGCATCTAGTTCAGACTTTGGTTTTTTCCTACATCGTTTCTTGTTAACCTTTTTCGTATCAATTGTGATGTAAATGGCTTCATTCTAATTTGACGTGATACAATTGATGACATTATTACAGACAGAAAATTGCCTTTGGCGGGAAAGTGTCACATTAGGCGAGTCTTTATATAAGTTGATGTGATATTATACAGAGCATACTGTATTGCTGAAGCACGTAAAAGACGGGACACACATTTGTGGAGTATACTTAATGACGTAATGGAGTGTTTTGATCGTCAATGCCTGTTCAAGTTGTGGCACGTAAGTAGCAGTACAGCATTGTTTAGCATCATTGGTTGTGTTCATATTAAGGATCTCCTTTGAACTTTTGGTTAGGTCTTGTTGAGTTTGTACTTTTGCCATTTTAGAGGATTTTCATACAGCTGTCAGCTGTCAGTTGGAACTACTTGTCTTTGACCTTATATTTAACACGCTACAATTTATTTGATACTTTTTTTTAATATCGACGTACGCAAGCAAGCATGCGCAAAAACAACTTACTTTTACTGATTTCGAAATTTAATCGAATAGTTAATTAAGTCTATTTTAAGCATTTCTTCAAAAAAAAAGAAAATATCGAATTAACAACTCCCTGTTTTGTTATTTTCTTTGATTGTCCATACACTTAAAGAGTAAAGAGTGGATCGTATGAAATAGGACAAACAGTAAGAGCTTAATCCATGAAAGTAATAATTCATAAAATCTAACAGAGTAAAAGAGTACTCATTCAAATGAGAGATAAATTTCTTTTAGGAATTTACAAACTACCTTTTTGTTTTATCTAGAACCACTATTATCGTGTTTATGCTATTGTTAATTAGTATGGTCTTTCAAAAATAAAACATACCACATTACGCAGTTCATTTACCAAATCAAGGTATGTGTTATCTTAAACGTTGTAAAGAACTATCAACTTTCTTGATTGCGGTGTTGAAAACTTGTCAAATCAAATAAGAAAGTTTTGAAAAGGAGTATACATCATGCTATCTCAGTCCACGGTGAAATAACATATAACATGTTTACAATATTCCCATTTATGTTTATTCAGGCGCATATAATATTATTTACCTACTAGTACAGTGTATGTAAGAAAGTTAGTTAATACAAATCTTTGATAGAAAGCCAACGTTTTAGAAAACGATCTCACACCAAAGCGCTTTACATATTGTCTAGAGAATCTAGTTTATTGACGTTGACGAGTTCATTACTGGAAATAAATCAATATAAACGTCTCACAAAGGCTTGTTTCATGGCTGTCATGCAATAATATTGTTGTCGTGACGTCGTAAACCTTAATTAACAACAATATTCTCCCATCTATTGTTATGTGAATAACTCCAGCATTACGACTGACAGTTAGTCAATATTACTTTCGTTACGTAATACGATTACTTATCTGGTCTATTTATCTGTGACAGCCATACTTTGAGGGAATGTTATTTTGGCTGTTAGGATGCGATAGAGAAATATTCATTTCGTTAATAACCTGTTGACATATCTTTCCATCAGTCGTATAGGCTATTCGTTAGATGACTTGCCAGGATAACTGAGTCTGATTGCCTGTTTGGATGATAATTTTATTCTATGATTGTCTGTTCATCATTCTATTTTCCCTTGTTTTCATGTCTATATTGTGTATTATTTTTGTATGTATCAGAAGCTGTCTGTCCAATCTTGTGTAAAACTAATCAGCTGTCTCGTCTCAAATAATTGTGCATGTTTTGTTAACGGCAAATTTACAGGAATGACATTTTTTAAAGGAAATCGATTCCATAAATACGTGATCAGTCGCCATTGTTTAATGTTTATGTTAACTCGCAAGATAAATATTTAATCTTTGTTGGTAAAAAGTGAGAAATCAAATGTTATGAGTTGGGCTCAATGTACAGGGTGTTTGTTTTAGACGGATCAAAACCAAATATGAATCATGATAATAATATTATATTGTTTTTTGACATCATGGATCTAATAAAGTAAAAGTCTATTGCGTTTGTCTCACATTTACGCCCTAGTTTTGACCAATACTAATAACACATTACACAACTTGTATGATACATAAAAAGGATTAGGCAGCTTGACCAAAAGTTGTATATTGATTAACGTACATGAAGATATCAATAATATGTATAACCCGCTAGTAATTAATTTAATACAATCCTCCTCAAGTTATATAACAACCATTTAACTGAGGTAGCATTTAACAAGTGTCTTAACTTATATCAAAGTGCTTAGATTAGTATCTGTCGTAAATTATTCCTCTTTGTTTCCTCTTCATCAAGTTGAATTTATCCGTTAATAATTAAAATAAAAACAGTTTTCTGTGATCGGGCAATTAACATTATCATGAGTGTCTCGTTTAGACAGACATTTTGGACTGATGTCATACTAAATAAGTGGCTTTCAGTAGCACGGGGAGATTAATTGGTTTAAATATAACATGCATTTTGCTTCAAAATAATATCATATTACCTTAACAAGTGCCATATTAGTGGAAAGTGGCAGAAACATGCCTAAGTAACCAAATGTAAGGGGTACGTACGTAGGTAGGCGACCACAGTTCCAAGGTCTGATATAACATACAGTTATATTGAGATCAAACAATAAGCTCCTTGAAGCATTCATTGAAGAGAGTTCAGATAAGCGTAAAATATGACATGTTTAAGGAAAAGGTTTTCCAACAAAAAATATATTTCTTTGATTATATCTATCACATATACTTAACGTAACATAATGGTTGTAATTTAGGATAAGAAAGTAATAAGGAAGGTGAACGTACTGACACCTGCTCCCATAGGTATACATAAGTATTACACCAGAAACCACCTAAGTGATACAGCTATCAATGATAAACATTATTATGTTTTTCTTTTAATAGATAAGCGCGAAGTACCTAGACAAAGCCCTCTCGCCAACGCTATGACATTAACATATCCATATCTTTTCGTTTAAAAAAAATTAACTTTTTCACAATGTTTTATGTACTATACCTCTAGCCAAATACGTTGTCTTCAACCACTAAAATACCGAAAACAAATGAAACGATGTGACTAAGGAAGGTCAGTCCATTAAGTGGGAGGCCATGGGGTGGCGAAGCAAGATTTATCCAAACTTTCACTTATCTGTTTTTTGTTGTTGCTAGAACATGTGGTTTGACACAGATGTTACAGAACAAAGTGAAGAGTATTTGCATAGGAAATGTGGTACCTGAGACGCATTGGAAATGTGTAACCTGAGACGCATTGGAAATGTGTTACCTGAGACGCATTGATCACTTATGATTGATTCAATCACTTGGCCACCTTGACATAATTAACTCTGGAGAAGTATAACAACAATAATATTTTATGGGTTTCTGTAATTTCACATAAGACGTAGACAACACACACGTGCTAACTGAGGTTTGATTTCATTTATTTAAACTTACAGCAAGTTTTGAGAATGTGCATTTTATATTTGAGATGTTTTTATCATCACTTAAACACCTGTATTCAATTTTTCTCATTCAATTTTAATGCAATGCTTCATTCATGCTGGATAACTTAAGCTGTCATTTCTGTGCTAAATTCGATTCATGAAATACGATTCTATTAGGGGAAATATGTTTATAGTATTACCATATGTCACACAGACATGTGTTTCAATAGTTAAGTTTCTCAGTTATTTATATTCACTTGTTTTTCTAGCACCTGGTTATCCATTTTTCTTGTTATATTTCAATGTCATGCTTGAATTATGTTAGATATTCAAAGCTTTCACTTTTTGAGCTATATTTAAATATTCATGAAATAGGACTCTGACTGGTCATATATTCTCCTGTTGTTAAAATATGTCCTAGAATTTTCAAATGACGTTTTAAGTTTATTAAGTATTCATCCTCAATAATCTTGAAAGTTTGACACGTTTCAGCCAGGTATGCTAGATATATCTTGTCATCCAGTTATGATGTACTTTGTTATGTAAGAAGCCGTATGAAGCCGTACAAAGCCGTACGAAGCCGTAAAAAGCCGTACGAAGCCTGTTGCAGCACATTACGTATTTTAAGATTGATAAGGTTACTTGATTTATTTTAAAACCCTGTAAAAGATTTGACCAACAACATATAAACTTTTCAACTTTTATTCATACACACTCTCACAAATACA
Organism: Clione limacina; assembly: GCA_032362205.1. Lineage (NCBI taxonomy): Eukaryota > Metazoa > Mollusca > Gastropoda > Pteropoda > Clionidae > Clione > Clione limacina. The sequence continues at coordinate 2,393 of JAUUEB010469402.1, read as the reverse complement.
ATTCAAAACTTATTTTTGAAAACAAAGTTTATATGTTGTTGGTCACATTTCTTTACAGGGTTTTAAAATAAATCAAGTAACCTTATCATGTTAAAACTAACACAGATCCAAATTAAATTCATTTTTTCAAAATATTTTAAGATTGGTCTTTACATGCTTCACTGGGGTTAAGCTGAGACCAGTCGGGTTGTATGATAAAAAAAAAACAGTGCCAAATCAAATTTGTATTAAATCAGAATATGTAGAGAGATCAGTATTCAACTATTTTATGAAAACACCAATTTAATTACATAGACATAATTATTTGGTTGCAGTTTCAGTCACGGATCCCAAATAACGAGATGTCACTTATGTTTTATCCTTGCCTTGACATTACATGATATAAACATGTCAACCTCTGCCAGGTGTCGGTCAAGTCTCTTTGACTGTTTAATGCCTATATCTAGCGTGTTGTTGCTATTACATAGATAAGACGTTAATTTTTCTCTCCGTGATTCTTATATTTGAATTTAATAGATAAGGAAATGTCAAATGGCGCCAAGCTCTTTACTCGATACGGAATATATTGGAGAAAGGTTTTCCCACAAAGGCTAGACTGATAAAGATCCATCAACCACCAGCTGATAGGCAGCTCAAAGGTGTTTTAATGAATTATCATCTGCACACCCTATAGCCTATTTGGAATGAACTGGTTCAAATTATCGTATCAGACATAAATATTGATGCTATGACAAATTTGAAGAAGAAGACATTTTATATACACGTCAGGTTAGTTTAATATCTAAACGCAAAAAGGAAGATGTTTTTCACTAGTAACTACGGAATTAAAATTAGAATCGAGTGCAAATGTCATCACCAAAAATAAGGATCATCCGTCTTTCCAATCAAGGAACAAATTATAGAGAGCCAACACGGATCAAACACAGTATGCTTTGGTATAACGTAATTATGCATCAAACATGCTACTGACATACATCTATAATGCTTAAGAACCATACATTAAGCCAGCTATTATTAGTAAATTCTGACAGACGTGTAATTGATATGTATATACATATAAATAATGACTTGGCTTTATGAAAAATATCTTCGTTGAATATAAATTTATGTCAGGTTTTAAGAAAAATGTGTTGCTGTCCAAACAAAATGGAACCGCACAAAATTAGTATTTGCTAAAAACAAATATTGTATAGTATCAGATTGATAATTTACAAAATGACTAGTCCATTTCTTTTTCGGTATTTTTATCGCATTCATTATGCCCATCAAGATTACTTCCTTTGAGCAATTGAAACTTGTATTACCCTATAAACGCGAAGGGAGAAATTCATTTCTAAGACTCAATACCATAAGTGTTGTAATGACTTGGTAAAATGATGTCCCTTGCCAATCATTAAATACCATTAAGTGAACACTAACTGCGTATATTACCGTTTCAGTTTGACATATGCCATGGTTCAATTTTATATTTTGTATTAACTAGAACCTTGGCTCTAGAATAAACATGCGAGTATATCATCTTCTTTATTGGATAAGAGAGTCAATTGTTTCGCAGTGTTTTCCCAGACAACATCTATATCATCACATAAAGACTGACTGTACAAGATTGTGCCAGGGTCATGTTTAATAATGATGTTTAAAAACAGAATACTATTTGTTCTTCAAACAGTTCTAATATCATATCTATTTAGTTCAGACATAAACGAATCATTTCTGTGTGAATATCACTTTGTGTAATTATAAAACAAACATCTGTCAGACAAAGATCGTGGCTCATAACACATCTGAAGTATAAGTTAAGTTGTGTTTGTTGTCAGACCGTATTGTTGACTAGAGTGTCACCAGCCTACTAAATTATTTCTTCTTTTTTATTTACATTTATTTGGTTCACGACTAGCGCATTTAAAGTTAGCGTGACATCACAAGTGTTAAACAGTATGTAAACGTCCTACTTTTACAACCTAAAATGTCATTTTTTGTGTGCAAGTTTTTGTAGAAAGTTGATTGTTGGCAAAATTTATCATTTGATTTGAATTGTTCCTAGCACATGTTTCAGGAATATGGGGGTGAACTTTGATGATTAAAGACCACAAATGGTCATGGTTTGATATTGTCCAATGTTTCCGGTTACGCGTGACATGAATGTGTAGAAATGCAGTCTTTTTTATATACATTTGGAGCTTTTAGGTTACGTGTGAAATGAATTTGTATATTGCTGTCTTTTCCATATACATTTAAAATTGTACGGTTACATGTAACATGAATTGCAGAAATGCTGTCTTGTGTATATAGTTTTGAAGATTTGCAATTACGTGTGACATGCATTTGTAGAAATGCCATTTTTTTATATAGATGTGACGTTTGATGCTTACAGGTGACACGAATTGTGGAAA
>JAUUEB010469380.1:0-11715 GCA_032362205.1 Clione limacina | reverse complement strand
ATATTTTAGAGATATATAAGTATTTAAAGTCATAATATCCAAATTGTAGGGTACCAACAGCATAAGTCCATTATATATTTACATGGAGATCTTTATTGACATTTTTCGATGTTTAAAATCATCATCAGAAAGTCATATTGATGGTGGGTTTTTTAAAGATTAAATGCATTTTGGTGTATTTTACATCTTAACAATTGAAATTTCAAAGGGGACATGGAAACATCAAATGCTCACGAAATCATGATTTTGCCTCAAATTATTTGCATGTGTCTACAAGTTCTTAATTTATGCGTTGTTCATTAAATTTAGCCAGTTGAAATCAGTTGTTATCACAAGTTCCTTTTAACAGAAGATCTAAGTTAAATTCATATTATGGCAATACAAATTACAAGATTTTTGCTATAATGAAATTAGCTTATTGCATATGACTGCAGGTTTGTACGTGTAATCTGTGGTAATATTCCTTCTTTTTAACAGAAGTAACTCGTTTCTGTCTTTAACAAAAAATATATCTTATGTGAATGGCTTTAAAGATACAATCATGCTCTTTGTATGTATGTATAATATCGTATAAGTTTAGTTATATGATATTTTCTTATTTGTTATGCTATTGGCGATCAGATTTGACTTTCAATAAGTTGTATCTATATATTACGGTTTCTTTTATTACATAGCGTTTGAGGACCAGTGATGAAAATGTCCGTGAAAGATCTGAAAATATGGAACATATTTGTAAGTGTTTACCATAAGTGCCATAACACGTTGGTGTTACGATATTAGGTAACAACTACGCTGAGCTTAAAATAGTATGCACAACAGACGCAATATCAATTTTAAATGACATAACAACACGTTGTTGTCATTGACAATTGAAAGATACATTATACTAGTAACACACAACTTGGATACTGGTCAATGTATACATCAACGTAACACATCTGAAAACAACTCACTACAGGTTCGTGAGCGATTAATTCACAAAGATATAGCAAAATATTATCTTGTTGACATTAGTCAATAACAGGTATCACAAAGGACACGAAAACAGTAGTGTGAATGGTAACCGTGTTATTTTTATTAGCGTGTGTAGTTCACTCACAAACGTGGTCCAGTACGGCTTTTTTATTATTGAAAAGACAAAAACCGTCAGTCACGATTTTGTATTCATAATGCTGTAGAGTTGCGTTTTGAGCTTAGATTCGATCATTGAGTCCTGGTTACCACACGTTGGGCATTGAAAAGTACTTGTCACTGTGTATGCGAACTTCTACACCCGAGTTTCTACACGAGGACAAAGACAAATCCTCAAATCACTTGGCTGAGTTAATCTCTCACAGACAGAAAACGTGTAAAAATTTATTCAGTCACTTGCAGATGTTTGAAGTTTACATAGGACCAGAAACAACCCCAACAAAAAATTGTAAGTACTCTTTATATTTACTTTTTGATAATCGATATGCGTTTTTTACAACAAAAGATCAATTGATCCGCCCTTCCTCTACATTTTCTGGCACCTTATACCCCAGTCAGGAGTTGGGTTCACCCGGTTTATAATTTATCTTATGATAGAAAGTTCCTGATGATGTTACCGTTATCCAAACGAATATTCTGACCTTGTGAAGGCCTCGAAGGGTCAACTTTTTAAATCTTTAACCGTTTAATTGAACAAACGAGTAGTGCGAAGCTGTATCTTCCCTCGACAATGCTTGTATTAACTAAATTATGCCTGAACATGGGCAAGTTAGCATCCAAAATGTTCATCAAGGGTAAAACGGTATTAAATCAAGAAATAACTTTAACTGGGCGGTTATTTACGAATACGTTTGGAAAATACCCAATTTTAATTTTAGTCTATATATATCGACTAAAATTATAAGTGTATTCATATAGAACAAAACTATTATAGTCAGTTCCACTGAAAAAAACTTGTTTATTGATGCAAATGTTTTTTAATTTAGCTTTTTATTTACTTATCCTTTTGTTATGTATTTTTTAGAAGTAAGTATGCTGAGGCTATAAAGTACTTCCCTCCAGAACGAGAGTCTGAACTTAGGAATTGTACGTGACGGGGTATATGAAGAGAAAGGGGTATCAAAACAACATTGCGTGGAATACGAGGTGTCTTGACCAGCACTGGAGTGAATTAGGTAAACTGCATATTTTGACCCTGTATTTGTTTTTATTGTGTTCCCCAACAACTCCCCTACTCCCGTTTTTTCTTTTAAATATGAATCAGTCCCCGTCAGTATTGTTTTTATCATGTCCCAATGAAGTTTCTTATATTTTTCCTTTTTTAACTAGAAACCTAAGTCTCACTGTGCAATGTGAGAAAGAGGTGGAGGGGGGAGGGGGGTCAACCAAATAATAATACTTTGGGAGAGGGTGTAAGAATTATTTGACGGCTGGCAAGAGACTTAATTTTTTTGATTGGACATGATAGTTTTGTTTTCGTTATTTTATTCTTCACGGAGCATGAACTCATTTATCAGTTTATTTTGAGCGAGTTCGGTCTTCACGTGGAAACCGCTGCCCGTACAATCTATTTGTAGACAGTTTGACCTACTGGGGCCAGAGTACCACTGACCTCTATATTCGATTGTTTTGATTGTTAACCCTTAAAGAAAATGTGCACTTTTTCGTCCATTTGAGCAAGAACATTGTGTATTTTCCGGTGTAGGTGACCTTGGGAATGTATACACATTTTTGAAAAAAATATGATACAAAAAGGAATGATGGAAAACATAAGTTCAAAATGGCGAGTGAAATTTGTATAAATAAAAAAGTTATTCGTGAAAACGTTTAGTTTTTTTCTAGTGGAACGGATATAGTAATGATAACAATTTGTTTGCAAGAAAAAGAAATTAACGGGGAAATGAAATAAAACACGGGTGGGTGGGGCAAGGTTCTCACAAAGAATTAATGATGGGGCTTTATGCGTACACAGGCGGCGTACTTCGGATTGTGGTAAAATAGTGAGTATTCTAGGGTTAGAGTAGAAGTAGGGAGTAACATTTACAATGGGTCAGATGTTATGGTTAGACAGATGAGATGATAAAGGCCTTATATAAGTGTATCCCAATAGGGGGATTAGTCCTGTAGGTTCCAATGGTGGAACAGGTTGTTGGTGGAGTCCGGTGTGACTCTGGTTGTTGAACCATAACAATGGCCGCCTAAACAGGCATGGGTAGAATCCTCTAAAGGATAACCTCAAGTGTATTTCTGCAGTAGTTTGGTGTGTATCTTGTAAGTGACAGAAGGAAGTCCCAAGACTTCCTGTCTGTGGCATTGGCCAGGTTTTCACCAATGTGAGCCAAAGCACATGTTTATTTGGGGCTAAATGGCTAGCAATTTAGTCAGTTTGGCACCTAACTTCGGCGCACTACAGGATTTTGAAAATGGGAGGCAACTTGGATATTATTAAATTAATGGCCGCGATTGTGTATATCAAACGGGGGTCGTATTCCCTATGTCCCCCTAGCTACGAGCCTGAGGGTACTATTAGACTAGGAACTTGTGCACAGCGATTTTAAGAGAAGTGTATATAAACTGAAAATTGTGAGTTCTATTTCATATGAAGAGTTTTTCTCGCTTTTAAAAAATGTTATTCTAATATAACTATAAAATGAAAATAAGCTCTAGACACATACGGAACTGCATAAAAACTGAGTAAAACGCAACAACTTTCAAGGTTTCACAGTCACATACTTTTTCAGAACTCATAAAAATCCATTAAACTCATCACTAACAAGAACATTTCTTGTACAAAGTTGTGTACAATGATTATCTACATAATTTGAGATTGTGTAAACCTGGGCGACGATGGATTAACCGCTAGTATACTATAAGCGTGGTTTTAAGTAAGTTTCCTTTCAAAAGTAAAATTTTGTTGTATCATCAGTTTAATTTTGAATTCAATACCAACAGCTGTTTATACACATTTTTGAAGGAAAACATACACAAATATTGAAACAGTTATTCTATTATGTGTGTCAAATCAAATAATAAATAAAATTCAAAATATGTTTCTGGCTGGCTGGTTGGCTGGTTGGCTGGCTGGCTGTGTATGCAGTGATATTACAAGCAATCTGAAACTTGTACAACATGTTGGTCGATATTACCAGATGTGTGGTTAAGCGTTTGGTAAAAATCGGTCGACTGAGAAAAAAGTTATTAACTTTTTGGTTTTTGTGCGTATTTTACAGAGAAAATATAAAACAAGTATGGCATGAAACTAAATATGGAAACATTTGCTTCTTCTTTCTGTCCCACATAATATACGTGACTCAACGTAATGAACACAAATTTCAATTTCCGTATGAGGAGAAATGTAAATAAAGGCTGAAACCAAAAATTGAATTATAATACGGGGTATTTGAAAATATGTTTTTAAAAGGGGGTGATGGCATATTTTCGCCCCCCCCCCCTTTCACGCTATCAATCTCTTTTCTATCGAGCCTTTTCTCCAGTCTATTAGTCCTTAACACACCCAATCCCATGTGGTATATAAACCCAATGAAACCAAAAATAAAAATAAGGTCTACATGGTGGTTATAAAGTCAGCCAAATTTGTTATTCTTTCTTTTTGTATCCTTCCCAGGCAAGACGAGGTACTTACGACACAAAACATTTTGTAGACTACTATTAGCGACGTAAGACAATTTATTCGAGATTTATTCGTAAACCTGGGCGACGCCGGGTTAACCGCTAGTGTACTATAAGCGTGGTTTTAAATAAATTCCCTTTCAAACATATAATTTTGGCGTATCATCACAACTGTCTTTTAAATATAGCAAATATGAAATATATGTCAAATGTTTAATTATGAGTTTGAAAAGGTTTAATTTTGGTGGATTATATTGAACTATCATGAAAATAAACAGTGACGTCACACATCAGACATACCACATGAGATTAAATCTATGGTATTACATGTGTATAAGGTATATTGGTATTAATTTTGAATTTATACATATTAAATATCAACAATTGTTTATACACATTTTTGAAGGAAAACATACACAAAAATATTGAAATAGTTATTTTGTATGTCGCGTGACACTTTTTAAATGAATGATATCTCAAATCAGATTTTAAAATATTTAAAGCTTAATATGTATTTACATTGAAAAGCAATACATGTTTTTACGTCTTCATTATCTAAACACATTTTCTTTCATCCTTTTCTTTTAGAGTTATTACATTGCTCAATAAATACGTTTCGATGGCCTACAAAATAACTATTTTTCTTTAAATCAACCCAGTTTTTGTCCTAATGTTTTGACAAAGGCTTATAAAATTGTTTTGCACTTTGTTGGACGGATGCAGAGGGATACTATGGACTATGGATTTTTTAGAATTAATCATAAATGTTATCGAACTGACCTCTAATGATAACTATATTTCATAATGTAAAGAATTGATTATGAAATATATTTATCGCGAATGAAAGGTTTTGCCGAGACGATTACAAATATGCAATTGTTTTAATGGTACGATTACTAGTTCTCGACTAATTAGGTAAAAATTGACCTTGACGTCATCAAAGCACCATCCCACCACTGCAAAATTGGATTTTCAAAATGGTCGTATTCTTACGTTTAGCACCAATTATTATTGAATTGACACATTGAAGTAAAATGCGTTTTTCAGTTAGGCGCTCAGTGTTTAATGTAATATATTTTAATAAATAGAAGTATTTTCATTCTTTTTGGAAATTGTGTGTTTCAAATAAGTGATCCACGCAATGAGAATGATCTGCTTGCTTCAGTTTCCCCATTGCTTTGATAATGGTCAGACATTTTTACAAACATTAATAAGATATTGGTGTAGGATTTGGACACTGATTATAATGTCACTTATAAGTTATTTTTCAATTATTTCAGCAACTTAAATACAAATTATATGATGATGATTACCTAATTTTAACGATATAATGTTCTTTTATGTCAAGGTCCCAAGTGTCGTGATCCTCATGAAGGTGTGGTGCACAATGCAAATAAAGACAATGATTTTGTGAAAACTAGGACCGGAAGTGCACTGGCAATTTTGGCAACTTACTTGAGTAGGCAATTCTTAAACGGTAAGATCCTAAAACACCCCATGTTTTACCTTGAATAGTTTCTGAATACTGATAAACCGAAACTTACTTATTGAACACAGAACTAATACAGTTGATTTCCTACAAATGGCATGACAATGAGTAACATAATCATGGTCATGTATATTTGTTATATAAAATGAGCAATTGAGAGGTTAGTATAATGCGTATATCAAGAAATTATAATAAAGATAAAGAGCCTATCATTCACTGCAAAATGGAACAGATATAGGATTGTCTTAAGACATTGCAACAAATTAACTATAATGCAGAGTGCAGGGTGATAATACAATGTTTAAACAGACAGTACTGTTTCGAATTATTAATTCTCGTCAGTGTGGCTATAGTTATCAAACTTCGAAGGGAATCATAGTGCATAGACCGGAAATAATGACAATAGTTTAGTTTGAAAGAGGAGTTGTTTCTGCTTAATAGTTAACATTGTAGGTGTAATTTTATAATATGAATTAATTGTGTAGGTTCAAATAACTGGTAAAGCAGTGTAAGCGGACAAGTCACCGGCATTGTATTCTGTCATTTTATGAAATAGAAATAAGAAATTCTACAAATCAGTTCTTGTTATCATTTTTTTAATGTGTTGATATCTAAGCGTTGTGTTGTGCATTTTATTGAAGTAAAAGAAACCCCCGGATATATTTGGTGAGCGTTTCAGTGACCAGCCTACGCTTGGACAGGAAGCGGAAGTTAATTCAAATTCACGTTTATTACTGATTGAATAACATACTACGAATTAGTGAACCAAGATGATCGCGTACTTTGCTGATAAAGCGGTGACATCATACATTAATCGAATTTTCCAGAAAAAGCTACTGTCAAAAAGACGATCTCATATTCAATTTAATTGAACCAAATATATCAGAACATATAATACAACAAATTGATCACAATTCATAACATGTGTATGACATCGATATGTCGCATTTTACAATATGACGTGCTACAATGTGGCTTGCTACTATGTTACATGACGTGTTAATTACTATAGATTAGTAATTGTGCAAATTTAAAACATTTTGGATCTCAAATGGATGTGGGGCATTCCTCCATCTCCCCTGGCTACGCGCCTGACAACACCGCATATGTTTTTGTATCAAGTAAAAGAATATTATCATGTTCTTGCTGATAACAAACTAAGCTGTAGTCCATTAGATCGTCGACCATATAGGGGGTAAGGTGGAAAGTAATCTATAGATTTTTTGACGATTTGTCCTTTTAACTACCCCCAGCACAACAATATTACAGAAATTCCAAAGATTAATATTTATAATAAATTGCTTTTGTTGGTACTCAAATTGAAGGTCTTGAGCGGCCCAATCGATATTAGTCGGTATGAAAATAAGAAAGATATCTGGGTTCAAATCCAATATGGCTACTATCCGACACAATTGTTTGTGTAGTTTATGGGATTTGGCATATAGGGTGGAAAAGGTTTTTGATGATATCTGTGCATTCATATTTACCTTAACATCTTATTTCAGGAAAGTGTGTATAATTATGCGCCTCGTCTATACGAAAATGTAATTAAACACAATGTCTTCTTAAATAGATCAATTGGTTTGGTAGGATAATTAACTAGAGCGTCACTGTCGTGTGAGAATAGTTGAGAAATAGTTATGGCGATGAGTCTTAGCAAATATAATGTTGTACGTTTTTGTGTAAAACGTCTAAAATACTTATCCTATCTTCATTACAGCTTCATTCCCTGCTGAGTATGAATACCATCACGGTAACTCATGACTGACTCCTGTTTATAGTTACACTGGATTACCGGATACTCATGAACCTGCTTCCCCCACATCAAGACCATTTATACATGCATTAATAACACTGTCACTTATAGCACATGCAGCCACAAAGACAAGATTGCAACCACCTGCATTCGCATCAAGATTGACATCGTATACATTCGCATCAATACTGATACCGCCTACATTCGCATCAAGACTGCAACCGCCTGCATTCGCATCAAGACTGCAACCGCCTGCATTCGCATCAAGACTGCAATCGCCTGCATTTGCATCGAGACTGCAATCGCCTACATCCGCATCAAGACTGCAACCGCCTGCATCCACATCAAGACTACTACCGCATGTATCTGCATCAAGACTTAAACCGCCTGCATCCACATCAAAACTAGAACCTCCTGAATCCGCATCAAGACTACAGCCATCTGCGTCTGCATCGACAAGATTGCAACCACCACTTCTAAATGGACAATATTGCAACCACCGGCTCCAGATAGTCAGCACTCTTGCACTGGGTTTACTTCGTTCAAGTATGGGTTTCCTTTCATTTGTTTTTAAAAAGTATGCATTCCTTTAAATTGTGTATATAAGTAAAATTTACGTTAAATAATAATTTATATTTTTAGACAAATTTGTATCGGTAAACATTTTTTTTTAAAGTCAGTGGAGTCAACTTTCTCTAATTTTTTAAGTTAGAAATATATATAATGTTCCTGTTCGAAATATATATAATTGTGGCCCATGTGGAGCTTGAAATAGTCATTGTTTAAGTTTCCTCACCTAATAATCTTGTTATTCGTAGCTGTTCACTTATTTTTAAATTAGTCAGTATAGAGTAATAGTATTATTATAGTCAAATTGTCAATTTATTTCGAGACACATGCCTCCTCTTCAAGACGATTGTCAATGTTTATGTATCTAGGGGTTCCACTTCCTCTGTCATTACTGGTGTCAAGTGATGTCTAGAGGGGATTATTCCATTGTGACTGCCACTGAAGGTTCAAGGTATTTCATACTTTCTTCATGACCAGTGATTCTTTTATCTGCTTAAGTGTAGCATAATTCCTAAACACCCTCTCCAACTTCATTGATATTCTTGACATCTTTCTCTTGGTGCACCTCTTTTGAGTAATGCCACAATACACTATTTTATTCCTTCATTCTCAAACTTTCCATATGTTCCTTCCCTCTTGAATATCCTGTTATTGACGTCTGTCCTATATATTCTGCTCCACATTCCTCACATTTGATACTGTATGTTGCATCTTATTCCTTCTCTCTTCACTTCTGTATTACATTTCATAGGGCATTCTTCTCTTTCACACTGCGTTGCAGCATGCTTCTGATACGTCTTCCTACCTTCTCTACCACGCTTTTCTCCTTCTGCTTCTTCTTGTGTTTTCCTCTTCTTGGATCTGGAGATCAGGAGCCAGCCTTCCTGGTCTGGGACAGGGCTTGAGACCTGCAGTTGTATCATTAATCAGTTCGTTAATCATTCTACACTACATTTGCATTTAATAGAGACTAGTGTAGCCATGCTTTTACCCTTTCGGCCTTGGCATGCACTGCATCCGTCAGGATTCGCAACGTTGCGGGGGTCTTGCATAGGAGATCTGGCTCGGTGGGGATATGGAGTCCCAAGTGCTACTGCAGCAATCTTGATTTGTGGAAGAATCATTGTAACTATGATCGTCTCCGTCAAATGTGATGGCCATCATCTGGTCATCCCTCGTAAAATCATACGCAATGAAAACGCCTTCAAGCTGACGTTTTGATGTCTTCTTGTGCTGCATTTGAAGTATATGTCGTATCCAAACACCAGAGCATTTTCTTCAAGTTCCCTTCCGACATTATAGTCTCTCGTCCACGTGAACTCGCCTTAATCTGGTAGAGAGGGCAACTTGATGTCGGCACAATCAGGTAACTCCAACTCAGAAAACAGATCGTTGATACCTGATCCGTTAAGGCTGATGTCTTAATGTATATCAGATAATTCATTTTGGCGAAAGACGAATCTTCCTGTGTCGTTATGTTGTGCCAATCTTGGCGAAGGTTGGTTTTATTCCTAATCTAAACTTTGGTTGAAAAAATGTTATCTTAAAATGTTTTTGGGAAAAATAAATAACATCTCTTAATAAGATAAGACTTGTTGTAAATCGTTTAAAAAAATTTCAAATGTTAGCTGAAATCTTAATCAAATAAGAGAATAAAAGTACTTACCACTAATCCACTTTGATGAAATGCAAAAGCAACATTGAGATAGTTTGACCCAATGAAGCCTTTGAGCATGTTTGAAAAATATCTGAGCAAAACATGCCATCCTGTTTTTTTCATTTTTGTTTGATTGACAACTTACAAGGTCTATCAAGGTCTATGAAGGTCTCACCCGTATGGTCTGAAACTCTAAGCGAGGATCATTAGACCGTAGACATTTGGTACGTTCGCGCTCCGCTCCCCGCCGTAGACGTCTAGGCAACAAGCACTCTTTCTCCCTCTAAAGTTTCGATAAGCGCCTCTCCATCTAGAGCTTCGTCTGGCAAAACGCTATCGCTCCCCGAGGACACCCCGAAGGGGTGGGCATGCTGCATTGGGATAAGAAAAGGCAGATAGCAGGCTGAACTCGTGTTCAGCAGCGCTGGGCATAGATAGTAGAAAAAGAGGACTGGGCTGGGTAGACCCCGGACGTGCAGTGCTTCCCTACTTTTGCCAGCAAATAAGCTAGGCCCCCCACGGATTCCCTCCCTTAAAACCCAACCCTACACGGTACTTGGGTCGGTCTTGATGGTGAGTTTGGGTGCAGCCAGTTCTTTAGTTGGTTCGTGGACAATAAGCTTTAAATGTTTTCGAGCCACATACATAGGACATATTAGGGATCGATTCCCGTATTCTGCCTACATGCATCCCTATTATTCCCTTTACTGCTAGGGAAGCAGTGTATCCGGGGCTTTTCCCCACGGAAACGGTCGTTGCCTATCCGGGATTGTGACTGGTCCCTTCTGGCACGATCGACTCTCGCGGGAGAATGAGGGGACTTATGTTTTATTGTTTACCATTGAAGGCCTCGAAGTGGCTGAAAGTTATAGAAGAAGATTGGGAGCACGGATCCCTGTGTATGATTTGGGAGAAGTGTTGTACTTGACACCAGGCAAATGTGTCCATGTGATGTGTGTTTTGTGGGTGCCGAAAGGAAAGAATTGGACATAAAATTGTAATGAGGAAAGGAGTTGTGTGCGGACTCTATGCGAGAAGCGGAGGCGAATGTACCATAATGTCCACCAAGCACCGAACCATCTGGGTGACCTGGGTAAGTCATAGAGTACTAAAAGGCAGTTCTTACGATAGTTTGTGGGATGAGCATGAGGTGAAATATCCGCTAGCTGGGCCTGGAAAAGCCCTGACACCGGGCCGATAGCTTCTCATGTTATCACACCAGCCGAGTTGGCTGGCCATAACTAATCACGCTAACCCACCACATAATGCCTTTCGTTGTGTATTACTCCAAAGTGATAACTGATAGGCTGACACACGTTGCCACCTACCTTGGATCCGAGTAGCGATGGTTATGAGTAGATCTTTGGTAGGCCCAACGAGTGTCTTTTATAAGAAACGAGCGAAAACCTTCGGCCGGATACCGAAGCGACATAGTCTAAAACCTGTTTGTCGGGAGAGGATAACCGAGGTTAATCAAACGCACGACCAGCCAGGTATGTACGCCATATGTTTATAACAACCTAGTGTCGGGAACAGTAAACTATACACACGACCAATAAGGTTTTTTTCGCAAGTAGACATGCTATACACAGACACAGACACCAGGCGCCCTGTATAGGCAATGTGGATCTGTGTGTAGTT
>JAUUEB010469369.1:0-11716 GCA_032362205.1 Clione limacina | reverse complement strand
ATAATAATAATAATAATAATAATAATAATAATAATAATAATAATAATAATAATAATAATAATAATAATATAATAATAATATAATAATAATAATAATAATAATAATAATAATAATAATAATAATAATAATAATAATAAAAATGACACTTATACAGCGCTTTCCCTTTTGGATTAAGCTCAAAGCACTTTACAGTTATTATTAACACGACAGGCACAATTGGAACAAACGTAGTACATTCTCAGCTTCCTGGGAAGTATACATAATAGTAAGAGGTCTCTGGATATGGCTTTATTTCTGTTAGAATAGAACTGAAGTAAACTCTTGTATGTTTCTTTCTCCGGCCTGTATTATAGAATACTTGTCTGATGTCATTGTAATACATATATAGCGCTTAAATGACCTCTTTTAGTCGATAGCGCTGTAAAATCTTACATTAACATAAAAGTAACCCCATTTTCACAATTATATGTATATACATACCACATCAAATAGTGATTTAAGAAATTGATCTATTGAGATATTAAAGTAGTAAAAATACAATCTTTCCACGACCACAATTATAATATGAAGTGGTATATTTTCTTCTTGTCTGTCTGTCTGTCTGTCTGTCTGTCTGTCTGTCTGTCTGTCTGTCTGTTTACACGATAACTTGAGTAAATTAACTTTGATCCCTTTCATTTTTGGAAGGATGGTATAGAACTTTTTACGATGTTATAAAATGACACGATTCCAAAGCCTATTAAAATTCAGTCATGTTTGTTGGCAATTAATGGGGAAAAGAATTTTTATAGTTTTGCTGTCTTTTCTTTGTTATGGCTGATAGCCATTGGCGCTTTAGGCCGCGGTAATATCCGCTTGATCATGGAGCAAAACAAATCTTAAATACATTTCTAAGCAACTACTGAAAACCAGGCGTTTTTGTATTCAACGATTTGAAAGTTAATACAATTTGTTATCGGTCAGAAAAAACACCTTGTAAACCATAATGACATTTTGCAAAACATATAACCTGGAAATAACACAAACAATTAATTTCATTCACGATGTTTGGCTTACAATAGAAAACGTTTTTAGAAAAATAATGTAAAATAAATTAATCTTGTTAACATTCAAAGCAAGAAACCATTAACTGTCTGCTCCTTTTTTTAACACATTTTTGTCAAGGGAAATTACTCGCAAGTTATTTACTCCCAACGATAACATATCTTTAATCTATTTGTCTAGCGTGACGAATCTATTTTTACAATTCAATTAATTTTTCTAAACAAACGAAAACATTTGACATGTATTTCTCATTTACAAACATGTGATGTTCGTCAAAGATAAGTTTTAAAAAAATGATATACAGTGACCCCCGCTACAGTTCCACCCTCTACAACGCGAAAACAGCTGCAGTGCCACTTTTCGCAAAGCACAAAATTTTATTTTTCCTTATATTTCTATATTTAAAAAACCCCATTTACAACGTGAATTTCACTACAGTGCCAGTTTTTCCGGTGCACGGAAATTGTACTGTAACGGGGGTCGACTGTAGTTCACATTTATCACTGATTTTTAAAATTGCAATCTTGAAGTAGCATGTATATTATGTAAAACAAATATCAATGAAGTTAAAACGTAGTTAACATGTGTGTCTAAATGTAAGATTATAATATAAATAAGTACTTAACGTGCTTTTTGTTAGATATAAAAGATTTGTGTCTATTAACCTAAAACCCCTACCAACGTCTGGCTGATGTGAAGCTTTTGATTATGAACGAATCTTCCAATTGACGCCTAACGCATGTATATATCAAGAACTATTTTTTTGTCATGTGTGTTCTATAAACTTATTCAATATCTTAAAACATATAACGTTGACATGAATATTACCACAAACATGGAGCAATTTCAACACTATCTCTTTGTTGTAAAATCGTCAAACACTTTTTACAGTGATACCAGATGCAAAATCTTATTTGTCTTACTGGATTTTCATACTTCTTCATTCATGATATACAAAAGAGATATTTGTTTGGAAAGTTTCATGATGATCATAAAGGTATTGCAACAACATTGCTACTTTTTGTAAGGTCCTTCTTTCGAGCAATCCGCCCCGCTTCTGAATTTGTATTCCTCGACATTATGATAAAGTGCATTGTGTAGATTTGTAGATAATCGTGTCCAAAGTGAATTTATCAGCAGCACAAGCAATTGGTTCAACAATAACTTTTCAACATATTCACACTAAAGTCAATGATCAATAAAGACTTGATAAGTTCGATTTTCATAGCAGCTGCTCTACAAGTGCAATTGTCTAACCAGATTTTGCACACAAAGGCAATATCTAAAAACAATATTTTCAGTTTAATACTTTTTTTTGTAATACACGCTACTCGATGCTATTTTGCGCACACATATCGACGCAGCAAATCATGTAAATTGAAACATACAGTCGACAAACCTTTATTAGAATTACAATCATAACATTCCTAATGGTGTATAACACAATGATATTGTACACAAGATCATCGTTACAGTCATAAGGTGAATAACTCGGAATTTGCACTCAATTCACGATCTAATGCTTTTACTAGATAAAGTATGTAGAAATGAAAAGAAATTGAACTTATCGTCATTCAACAGAATTTAACCATTTATTGTCTGCTACTTTTTTTCAACACAATTTTGCCAAGGGAAACTTCCTAGTAATTTCCTCCCAATAAGAATATGTCTCCTCTGTTTTATCTAGCGTGACATTTCTACTTTTACAATTCCATTAATCTTTCAAGACAACTGAGAACATTGAACCTGTATTCTCATTAAATTAACATTTGAGGGTCCCTAAAAATCTATTTCAATATTGAAATCACTGTTCAAGTAAACAAATGTCACAAATTGTCAAGTATATTATTTGATGCACAAATCAATCTAGTTGTATTGTTGATAGCATGTGAGTTTGTTTAATCTTTTCTCTTTTGAACAAGTATAACATCCTCATTTTTTGTTATTTATGAACAGAAAGTGTTATTTATGTCCTCGTGGCAATTATTACTGAGTAATTTCAACATCGACGTGAATTGTAATTTGACATGAAATGACAACTGAGCCCGAGGAATTTTGGATCATTTATCAGCCCTTGTTGTCAGTCTGTGCAGGTTTTTGGCAGGAACCGCAAGATTAAGCGCCTAGACCCCCTGAGGATCATTAATACCAGGTCCGGTATAGCCCCGGGGATATAAAGCAAACTTTAATTCCGTCTTACTAATAGGCTGACTGGAAGCTTTTGATTATGGAAGAATATTTCAATGGACAAATTACGCATAAACAGATCAAGAACTTATCATTATTTACGTGTGAGCTATGTACTCTTGTTCATTATTTTAAAAGACATCTATAAAAATCACGTTGACTTACCAATCAACGCACAAATGAAACTATTTTAACAGCAACACCTTTCTGCATCATCATTAAACTATATATTTTTTTTAAGTCATTGACTTCACAAGATCAACCAGAGGTGGTATGTTAAAAGCTTCCGACTGGTCGTAATGGTAAAAATGTCGTGACCAAAGTGAGACATGTACGCACCCATCTGTATATATGTTGTCTAGACATTCATGGCCGGAAGGTGAAACCCACACATCGTGAATGAATTAAATGTACTTGTTATTTCCGGTTTATTTAGCATGTGACATGTTAAGATGATCTTTCCCACAATCTCAATGTGATTTACGACATTAGGAATTTTACAATATTATTCTATTAACCTTAAATCGACTGAATCAATTGATTAATTCTACCAACAAGTTTGTTTTCCTAAGTTTTAACGAGGTGCAAAATGAAGATTTCAATGTAATTGATTTGAAGGTAATTAATTAGCAACAACAATTTAAGGTTAATCAAAAATTTGACCTGTTCACACATTCACACATTGAAGTCAAATGATGCATAAACGCTTGATTAGTTCTCTATGCGTAGCAGCTGCTCGATGAGTGCAGGTTTTTGCTTCTGATTGTGCACTTAAATACACGATTTTTGTTGAGAAAACTAAAACCCTGGAAATTTCACATTCATTTCTATTGCAAAAATCGAGCCTAAAACCGAAGTAAACATACTTAGAAACTCTCCTCAATTTTGATGCAGCCGAAGTAAAAATACTAAGGATACCTCCTCATATTCAAAATAAGAAGAAAATGAACCATACCACTACACAATATATTTGTTCGTGGAAATAAAGCGTTAACTACACGATGCTTGGATTTTACTAGATAAAATTTTTAGTAATATAAATTAAAGAAGTTCAACTCGTTGTCGTTCAACGAAAGAAACCATTAATTACCTGCTGTTTTTTTCAACCCATTTATGCAAAGGGAAATTACTCTCAGCAATTTCCTCCAAACAAGATTGAACTTTTTATGATTTTGTTTAGCGTGTCATGTCTACTTTTACAATTCCATTAACTGTCTAGACATTTGAGAACATTAAACTTGTATCTCGTCTACAAACATTTGGGTTTGTCATTTATCTGGTTAAAAAGGTGTTTTCCCAGTGCAAGTTCACATTCTGTTGTCAATTTACAACCATTAAGTAGTAAAATTGTTGATACAAATATCAATCAAGTTACATTGATGTTAACATGTGTGTTTCTGAAATGAATGACTATTATTACATGAGCCTGATTTCTTTCATAAAAGCATTATTTTTTTTTATTGCGATTATTATAACCGAGTTAACCTCGACATACACTGACAACTGAGCACTTGAAATTTCGAACCATAATTCAGCCATATTTGTCAGATAAGTTTGTTTGGCAGGAACCACAATATTATGTGCCTAGACCCCTGGTGATTATGAATACCCGATAAAGTCTGGGGGGATACAAAGCGACATTTAATTACGACCAATATGGTGATGGGAAGCTTTTGATTAAGGAAGAACATTTCAATCGACACATAACGCACTTACAGAACAAGAACTACTCATTATTTTCTTGAGTGTTATGTACTCTTATTCACGATTTTAAACACATCTACAAATAGAACTAATTACTGCACAACTGAAACTATTTCAACACCAATTATTTTTTACATTATCATAAACCTCTAACTCTTTTTGAAGTTTTTGACCTCACAAGAACAACCAGAGGTGGTATGATAAAAGCTCTCGACTGGTCGTAATGGTAAAAATGTCAAGATGACAGTCAGAAATGTACGCGCCATCTTTCAATAATTCTACTAAAGAGAAAGCAGATAAAAGAAGGGATTGTATTTCCACCACTTTTCTCCTCATTCCTTAAGATGTTCCTCGTTAGAACGGTTTCCAAAAATCACTGTTTTAGGTGGTATCTATTATTACATTTAAGAATTTTGGTTACAATAATGTATGAAGCCAGATTTGACATAATGGTGGTGGTGAATTCCTTACCTACCGCTGATTTAAATGACTAAACTTACCGAGCTAATGACGTCATTCTAAATTATCTATCCATCTTTTGTCGAGATCTCATAGATAACCGAACGAATTCCATCAAAGTATTTAACTATATTATAGTTACTGTTCTAATGAAGTCTTCTTTTGAAAACGAAACAGAAATGTTCGTATGTTGAAGACATTTATCCCTGTGACAGTTTCGCGTCGGGATTGTTTTCTTTTTTGTTTTTCATTAAAAAGGTGTGCACCGAACTTGATACATTCTTTGAACGTAACCAAATCGCAAATCTTAAATTCCCTCTTTACAATGACGACAGACA
The DNA here is from genome assembly GCA_032362205.1 of Clione limacina. Lineage (NCBI taxonomy): Eukaryota > Metazoa > Mollusca > Gastropoda > Pteropoda > Clionidae > Clione > Clione limacina. The sequence continues at coordinate 5,984 of JAUUEB010469369.1, read as the reverse complement.
CTCAGTTTCTAGACTAAGAAGTAAGTAAATAATGTACCCTGAATGTGTAATGTGTTAAATGTTCCCTTATTCATAATAGTAACCACAATTTTACATATATATGTATAGATACCACTTAAAACAGGGGATTTTAGAAACTTATCTATTGAGGAATTAAAGTGGTAATTTTTTTTAAATTATTTTTACATCTTTTCACTTTGTACATTAAGTGAAAGTGAGATACGAGTATTTCTGCCTGTGTCTGAACTTGTTTGACTTACGACTTTCGACCGAGTGAGAGTTTTTTTTAAACTTACCAGCTAGATCTTATAAGTCTTGATCAATTCTAAAACCTACGTCTTTATTTAAGATCAACAAATAGATCACATCTACTTAATGACGTTTTCTAGACATTCGTGGGAAGGTGAAAGCCACTCATCGTGAATGAAATAAATATGCTTCTAATTTCCGATTTATTTAGCATGTGACCTGTCAAGATGATGTTTTCCACAATATCAATATGGTATGCATCATTAGGACTGTTACAATCTAAATTTATATTTGCATTTAAGACGTAGGTAGGTAGTTAGATTGGTCATGGGGTTATTTGAGAATTCATACCATTCTTTGCCCAGCTCGCCAGCGAAAACAACGACTTCAAAAAAATCCATACTCATTTTAAAAGGTCTCTGAATACCTAAGGCAGTGCCTTTTTGGGGTCTCTGCAGTTTTCATTTGTGTTGCTTGTTAAATTTTTTTTAAAAGAAACGATAATTTGTAATAATATACATCTCCCCCAATGACTTCATTTAAAAAAAAGAACTTCGAACACAGTCCATCTTTTGTTGCATCCCAGAATGAACATTTTCCCCGGGAGGTAATGTTTGACTTCTTCGAAGAAGTACCCAGTGTTTACAACTTTTAAACAAACAAAATTTTGTGTAGAACATTTCAGTTTTTCACTGCCACTTTCGAATATTTGTGATGATAAAATTGCAACGAGAAGGAGCGTAACGACCAAATTGATGAAGGGTGGAAAGCACCTGGGTTTTGAAAGGGAGTTTCCTTCAAGAGCAGAGTATTTGCGCGAAGACTTTACAGGAGTGTTTGTGTGTGTGTGTGGGGGGGGGGAGGTGTAACTATCAATAGTGCAGTTAAAATCTTAGGGAAGGATTTTTCTTTCGAAAATTTCTTCTTTTTCTGCTGAGCTGATTCTTAGAGGTAGTACCAGGTGTTTACAACTTTTAAACTAATGATGTTTTTTGAATAAAATTTGAGTTTTTCACTGCCACTTTTGAATATTTTTGATGATAAAATTGCAATGGAAGGAGTGTAACGACCAAATCGACGAAGGGTGGAAAGCGCCTGTGTTTTAAAAGGGGCTTTCCTTCAAGAGGACAGTATTTGCGCGAAGATTTTGCAGGAGTGTTTGCGTGTGTGGGGAGGGGGTGTAACTATCAATACTGTATTTAAAACCTTACTGGATGATTGGTCTTTTGTAACTTTCTTCTTACAACTTTTAAACTAACAATATTTTTTAAATAAAATTTGAGTTTTTCACTGCCACTTTTGAATATTTGTGATGATAAAGTTACAATGAGAGGGAGCGTAACGACCAAATCGACGAATTGAGGGAGCGTTCGGCGACCCGAAATTCTAGTATTATTATAATAACCTTAAGTCGACTTAATTAATTGATTAATTCTACCAAATATTGTATTTTCCGAAATTTTATCAAGGTGCAATGTGCAGATTTTAAGATAATTGAATTGAAAGTAATTAATTAGCAACATGAATTGAAGGTTCAAAAGAATTTAACCTGTTCACACAGTCACACATTCAAGTCAAATGATGCATACACACTTGATTAGTTCTCTATGCGTAGCAGCTGCTCGACGAGTGCAATTTATTGCTTCTGATTTTGCACATAAAGAGACGATTTTTTTGAGAAAACTAAAAAAGGAAATCCCTCAAGCTTCACACATTCATTTCTATTGGTAAAATTAAGCCTAACCGAAGTAAAGATACTTAGAAACGCTCCTTATATTAAACATGTTTGCAATACGGGTAAAGCATTTGTAGTGTTAATATTGTTTGTAATACCTGGCGTTATTTTATGTATATCCAAGCGACATATAATGTATATCAATTCATTCGGATTCAGGTATTTAGAATAATATTTTAACAGTTCTAGTGATGAACAAACTTTTTTTTTAATTAACCGATAATCTCAATAAATCCTGAACTGTTTTATATCAACAAAAAACACCTGGTTTTGAACTGTTGCTTAGAAATGTAATCAAAATTTGGAAGACATCATGACCAAGTTGGTATGACCATTGGTCATAGTGAAAAAAAAGATAAAAGTGGACATTTTGAGGAATTGATGTCATAGTCAGAGAGTTGTTGCCCTTTATTAGCTGTGTTTGTCAATGATATTTAAACAGTCAATGGGGTAAAAGTCATGAAAATTCATTTCCATAATTTAATCAATATCGATTAAGTTTTAAACGAATTATGCTATTTTACACAAACCACTGGGACATTTGTGCGCAGTAAAGATGGCGTATGCTAGTAACTTCCCTCTGTGTGAAATATGTTTCAATTCCAAATAAATTTCAAGCCCATAATACTCATAGAAACTCATCTGCAAAATTTCAGAAAAATCTATAGACCTTTTTGCAAGGTATTCAATTCTAATCTAAGCATGGAAACTTTTTTGAGCAGTAAAGACGGTTTCTGTGAGTTACTGCCTTTTGTAAGCAACATTGTTTAATGATCTTCACATAATAAGCTTATAAGAGCATGGACATCTATCTGCTTTAACTTAATAGTTAACTGCAAGATGACCAGTGGTCACACCAACTTGAACAAAACAAATCTTAAATACATTTCTAAGCAACTACTGAAAACCAGGTGTTTTTGTATTCAACATAGGCGTATCTGGGGTATTGGCCCAGGGGGGAAGCAGAAGCCCGTTTCTTGCCCGATTGTTCAAAGACTCAAAAAGCAGCCAAAATTGTTGACATGAATGGTGAAAATTTAGGGCAATTAGTATGACAAATGGGGAAAAACTGCCGTTTTGGATAGAAATCATATTTTTTAATTATTGCCCGATTTTTTGGGCAAGAATTGCTCCCCCCCCCACAAATAAGCTTATGTATTTAACGATTTAGGAGTTAATACAATTTGTTATCGGTTAGAAAAAACCACCCTGTAAATCATAATAACATTGTGCAAAACATTATCTTAAGACGTCACATGCTAATAACCTGGAAAAACACAAGTCAATTTATTTCATTCACGATGTTTGGCTTACAATAGAAAACGTTTTTAGAAAAATAACATGTGATGTTCGTCAAACATAAGTTTAAAAAAATGATATAGTTCACATTTATCACGACTGATTTTTTGAATTGCAATTTTGAAATAGCATGTATATTATGTAAAAGAAATATCAATCAAGATAAATTGTTGTTCACATGTGTGTCTAAATGTATGATTATAATATAAATAAGTACTACATATGCTTTTTGTTAGATATAAAAGATTAGCGTCTATTAACCTTAAATTTCGACCAACGTCTGGCTGATGGTAAGCTTTTTTATTAAGAACGAATCGTTAAATTGACGCATGCACATATCAAGAATTTTTTATTTTTGTCATGTGTGTTCTATAACTTTTTTCAATATCTTAAAGCATATAACGTTGACATTACTATTACCACAAACATGGAGCGATTTCAACACCATCTCTTTGTTGTATTATCGTCAAACACCTTTTACAGTAAATTGCCCTAATCAGAAATACCAGATGCAACATCTTAATTGTCTTAATTGATGTTCATACTTCTTCATTCATGATATACAAAAGGGATATCTGTTTGGAAAGTTTCATAAGGATGATCATAAAGGTATTGCAACAACATTGCCACTTGTTATTAGGTTCTGCTTTCGGTCAAGCCGCCCCGCTTCTGAATTTGTTTTCATCGACATTATAATACAGTGCATTGTGTAGATTTGTAGAGAATCGTGTCCAAAGTAAATTAATCAGCAACAGCCGCAATTTATTCAACAAGAACTTGTCAACATATTCACACTGAAGTCAATAATCAATAAACACTTCATAATTTCGATTATAGTAGGAGCTGCTCTTTAAGTGCAATGTTTGAGCAATTTCCACCCAACAAGAATATGTCTCCTCTGTTTTTGTTTAGCGTGACAATTCTACTTTTACAATTCCATTCATCTTTCAAGACAACTTAGAACATTGAACCTGTATTCCATTATTAAACATTTAAGGGTCGTTAAAAATCTATCTAAAATTTGAAATCACTTTTCAAGTTAAAAATGTCACAAATTGTCAAGTATATTATTTGATGCACAAATAAATCTAGTTGTATTGTTGATAGCATGTGCGTTCGTTTAATTGTTTATCTTTTGAACAAGTATTGCATCCTCCAGTTTGTAAATAATGAAAAGAAAGTGTTATTAATGTCCTCGTGAACATAATAACTGAATAATTCCAACATCGACGAGAATTGTTATTTGACATGAAGCGACAACTGAGCACGAGGAATTTTGAACCATTAATCAGCCCTAGTTGTCAATCCGTGCAGTCTTTTGGCAGGATCCGCAGGATTATGTGCCGGTGGGATACAAAGCAACCTTTAATCCCGTCTGACTAATAGACGGATGAGAAGCTTTTGAAAAAGAACAGATATTTCAATCGACACCTTACACATGAACAGATCAATAACTTTTCATTATTAACGTGTGAGCTATGTACTCGTATTCAATATTTAAAAAGAAATCTTTAAAAATCACGTTGACTTACCAATCAACGCACAAATGAAGCTATTTTAACACCAACCGTTTTTGCATCATCATCAAACACTATCCCAAAGTCATTGACCTCACAAGAAAAACCAGAGGTGGCATGTTAAAAGGTCTAGACTGGTCGTAATGGTAAAAAAAAGTCGTGACCAAAATGAGATATGTACGCATCCATTTGTATATATGTTGTCTAGTCATTCGTGGATGGAAGGTGAAAGCCACACATCGTGAATGAATTAAATGTACTTGTTATTTCCGGTTTATTTACCATGTGACGTGTTAAGATGATGTTTTCCACAATCTCAATGTGATTTACGACATTAGGAATTTTACAATATTATTCTAATAACCTTACATCGACTGAATCAATTGATTAATTCTACAAAAACGTGGATTTTCCTAAATTTTAACAAGGTGCAAAGTGAAGATTTCAAGCTAATTGAATTGAAAGTAATTAATTAGCAACATCAATTTAAGGTTCATCAAGAAATTGACCTGTTGACATATTCACACATGGAAATAATATATCCTCATATTCAAAATAAGAAGAAATATACCATACCACTACACAATAAAAATGTTTGTGGAAATAAAGCTACGATAAACTACACGATGTTTGGATTTCTCTAGATAAAGTTTTTAGAAATATAAACTAAAGAAGTCCCAACCATTAATTTCCTGCTTATTTTGTTAGGCATTTCTGCAAATTGAAATTACACCCAGCAATTTCCTCCAAACATGAAGGAACTTTTTATGATTTTTTCTAGCGTGTCAAGTCTACTTTTACAATTCCATTAACTGTCTAGACATTTGAGAACATTGAACTTGTATCTCGTCTACAAACATGTGGGGTTGTCATTTATCTGGTTCAAAATTGCTTTTCCAGTGCACGTTTACATTCAATTGTCAATTTACAATAATTAAGTAGTCTTTTTGTTGATAAAAATATCAATCAAGTAACATTGATGTTAACATGTGTGTTTCTGAAATCAATGAGTATTACATCAGCCTGTTTTCTTTCATGAAAGCATTTTTCCACGCACACAATTATATCGTGAAGTGGTATATTTTCATCTTGTCTGTCTGTGTGTCCGTGAGTCTGTCTGTTTACGCGATAACTTGAGTAATTTTGTTTGGATCTCTTTCATATTTGGAAGGATGATATAGACC
>JAUUEB010469358.1:0-11717 GCA_032362205.1 Clione limacina | reverse complement strand
TATTGAAGTGCGTTTCCGCTTAGCTAAGAAAATAAATTTAGCCACAGAAACAATTGTCTCAAAACATTGATTGATAATTAAGCATTAAATTTTAAATGATTTGGATTTACAATATACTTTTCTGGTAAGCATTGAAATCTTACATCCTCATACGCTTAACAAAAAAACATGAAATGTAGTTCGTCCTCAACAACACGTCACATACCTTGCACACTCTTTCATGTCGCAATTGCGTTATTCTTCTACCAATAGCAATCTCTAAACCATGACTACCTACTCTGAAACTTGCAAGTTCATATCTGATTTTTCTATTTTTGATACAATCTAGAAAGGTTCTACAAAAATTGACATTTTCATATGTTTATAATATCTAGCAATCGTACGTGTTTCTAAAAAAGCTCTCCAGTTCTGAGTTTCAATGTCTCTTAAGCGTGTTTCTAGCTGTGAAATAAATGATATTTCGTTTCCTACACTTTTTGATAACCAGACATACCAAAAACCTCAGTTACATAGAATGTTTTGTACACATGTGAAAAAATGTGGATCTCCTCTACGAGCATGAGATTCCTACATTTGTAACCAGTAATATGGGAGTCTGTCTTCATTCATCTTTATAACTCTCAACCAGTATTTCACTTTCTTCATTGCTACATTCACACTCAATGGGTATCTTCCACACTCTCCCAAACAATTTTTGTTTACACTCGTTCTTCGAACTTAATACAAGTAATATATAAAAATAAATATTATCAATCAATTACAAAAGAAAACATCCCGTAAATGCATTCAAATTTGTCTTTAGGGAAACATAATACCTATCTACATTCACACCACATGAGCATTAAGCATACAAAACACAAATTCATAACAAAATTAAAGATTAGCAAAATAGGCAGAAAAAACGAAGATGCATTGCATAATCGATATCAATTCTTAATAGTTTATTTTTTTTATTTTTTTACTTAATTTTAGTTTCGGTAACCCTGGGGGGATAAGAAACATGACAAATTCAATCTAATCAATGCAAAGACATCATTATATACCATCAGCAGAGATGACATAACACTACTGGAAAATGAATAAATATCAAATCCTCCAAAATTCAAAGTTAAATGTTTTTTTTTGCTTAAGTCAGATATATAACATTTATGAAAACTTCAAAAGACATTATAAGGCATATCGTTACTTTATATTAACTAAAACATGAAAAATAAATAGATAATGATGGAATAATGTAAGCATAAATGTGAATAATATGTTTTGAACAAATAGCATTTACTGGCGTACAGAACGTTTTTTGCATGTATAAGGTCACATAAATTCACAGCCAACAACAAGTGGCTTTAGCAAGTAGTTTTCCAAAAAAAGAAATTATATAAATCATCTCCATCGTAGGAAGTCTGACAAATGAGTTTATAGCAAAGTAGAAAAGGACCCTGTTTTCATATTACACATAATCCTTTTTTCAAAGCAGCTTAGATTTGATGATAAGTCAGAATTGTTATTGTTATTTTAAAGTTTTCATGATTGGATGTTGTAAATCGTATTTCTGTGTGAACTTTCATTTAATAAGTGGGGACATTTGAATAATTATAACAACAAAGACCCTGAAGATGCATTAGCGAAATTATACTACATCGACAATAATTCCAATTAAATTTACATCGCATGTACCTAGAACTAATGTGTTCGTATTGTTTATTTTCAATGATAAACACATGAGGAACCTCGATGCTGATTGTATCTTTAAAATATACAGATTGTCGCTGTGCTAATGGGGTAGCTAATTGTAAATAGTAAAAATGGAAATAAGTTGTTCACATTAAAACTGTCGAATAAAAGTCAAAAATGTGTGGCATTTGATATTTGGTACGAAGACTGAAGACTAGTATATATTTATTATGACTTCAAGAAATTTACAAATAGGCATTTTTTGTCTACATTCAAAATCTTAAATGACACCAAGATTCTAAAACTTCGACTATTTTCATTCTATCGTTTTAAAAATGTGACCTAATTGAAGGTATGTATTTGTATATATTATCACCATATCAAGACAAAGTATATTTATTTATGAATTTCAGAGTCAATTGATATAGTGTATATATCGATATCTTTTATAATATTTCTCTCCTTCCTCTTGACCATGCGTCACCAGGACATAATATCAACACTGCCTTGGTGAGCTTGCTGGTTTTGATGGCTTCAGCCAATTCTGAGTATACTATTGACTATTTTATTTTTAAATGTTGCTTATTGGGTCTGTCTCAAATATATTTGTCTAATAGTTAGCTTCAATGATAGCCTTCATCTTCATGCACAGACTGAAAGTTACGGTTTTGGTGGCACATCGCCTCTCTTAAACTATGCCTTCATTTGCTCTAGCACTGAATGCCCTACGAAGTTGATATCTCTCTGTAACGACCCGTCATAATCTTTAACAGGTCTAACGGCTTGCTATTTTCCTCGATCAGTATCTCAACTTCACCCTTAGTTGCACATTCTGAGCCCTCTCGACACTCTGTACCCAGCTCTGTCTTGACTCTTGTCGCGTATTAGTTTAGTTGATCCATTTACTTCGGTTTATGATGTCGTTGACTATGCATCACTAAACAAATGTCACTGTGGCTTGATTCCTCTATTATGTCCCTCTTACATGAATTATTTGACTTTTCCGATGTTTCCGTTGAGAGGGTTTTCGATGTCTTCGAACGAAAACTCTTATGTGTGATTTGAGCTTTTGTTGGTTGTTCTGACATCCTTGTAAGGTCCAATATATGGCAATTAGCTTCACTTGTTCAGACAAGGATGGTTATCATGACCTCATTTTGTATAATGTCTAAGCGGTGTAGATGGTTCTTGGTCAGGGTAAGTAGAAAGCCGTAAACAGTAAGAGAGCTTGGTATCGTATGGCAAATAGTATCTGTAGCATCCTGTTACAGACCATATTTTCAACGCTGTCAAGGTACGAGAGATGACACTTGTTATGAAATATGTGTCTTAGATGTATATGTCAAAAAGTTATGCTAAGATATCTTATGGTGCCAAGATTTTTGCGCTGATTCCAGTAGATTGCATTTCGGCGTTTACTGCTGCTTTGTTTTTCAGTGAGCCCTAAAAATTACAGGTTTTGTAAGGATATAGTTTGTTATTGTGTTCATCATACCCGAGACCTAGGCAGTTGTGCTCTTATTAGACGTTCGCCTTTTCCTGTCTATCTTTCCCCCGTCTGTACACCAGTACATTGTCTGCAACGTCCGTGACCCGTCTGGTCTTTCCATCCTGAGATGATGCCCATCGTGTAAATGTTGAACAGAAAAAGTGACAAAACTGATCACTGAGGCAAGCTGTGTTTTATTGTCCTTGCTTCTGATGACCCAGGAGCATAGCTACTAACGTTTCAATAGAACCTCATTTATCTATATCACCAGCTGAGGACTATCTTACTGTACCTGGTTGTAAGCTGATAGTTCTTTCAAGACTGTGACATCCATACAGGAGGCCCCGTTATATTCAAGAAGCATGTCGATATAGTTGTCCATCAGTATAATTATGTAGGCTCTTGCTGATCTTGATCTTTTCGGCATTGGGGCTAGATGGTAGTCGAGCAAGGCTTCGGGTATCTCACCGTTCAAAAGTTAATAATATCAGTTTAACCTCAATGTTATGTCAATGAACTCCATCTAGACCTGTTACACTCTTGTTCTTGCTGTGTTTGAGATGGCGAATTACACATCACCTGAGGTAACTTCATGTATCTGTATTTTATTATCGAAATGTTGTCTTATTGCGTAGAAGATCCTTTTCTTTTCCTCTTCATTCTATTGGTCTGTGCTTTACCGAGACACCGTCCTCTTTCTAGGAGGCAGGCAGATGTTTGGCATTTGTCATGATAAATAGTTATATATATTGGCTATATTTATTAAAACAGGTTAAAGCACACAAATAATCAAATGACATTTGCAGAGACCGATTTGCACAGGAAATTACGTTTTGTCTTTCTACAGCATAACATTTCTACACACCTCGCAAGGCCAATACGCTACAAACACTTCTACACTTCTACACTTTTACACTCATAGTCACTAAGGACACGTCAACACAACTAGACGCTACGAACACTTCCACTCACCTAGAGGCTGCGAACACTTACACACACCTAGAGGCTTCGAACACTTACACACACACCTATACACTACGATGAGTTTAGTGGCAGTCTACAGACTCATCCATACTTAGACATTGCACGCAGGACTCATCTTGTTTAATCGGATGCATAATGTTCATTCTCTGTACTCATGGGTCTTTAAGGTAACAGTTGTGTGATCTAGTTGATTTCAAATTCCATTATTGCTCGTACAAGACACAAAAGTGTGTTTTAATGCGCAATGAAATGGAACTATTAGCTAGGATATAAATCAGCAAGTAAACTTAAATGTGTGTTAACACAATACTCTTTGGGTTTTTTTCAAAAAGATGTTTAACATATTTCAAACAATTATGCATCATAAAGGTTTTACAGGTATTTACGGCCTATGCATTCATGTCTTTATAATGATGACCATAGAAACAACTTCCTAAGAAGAGTGGGAGGGTGTTGGTAAAAGTACTAAGTGTTGATGAATTAAATTAGGACTGCCTAAAACACTCACACCCACAAGTTCTCCATTCTTTAGAATTGCTCCACTGTGTGCCTGGCATGTAAGATAGTTGCTCTCAAATCCTCTCATCCACTGGTGTGTCTTCTCATCTCTAACCCACCCAGCAAGATCTATGACGACACCACCACTATTTCCTGGACATGTCGGTGTTGTATATGCCCATGACATCTCAGGCCCTATCCCTTTCTCAAAACATTTCAATATACCAACTGACAGGTACTTCATTTTTCCATGAGGATGACCTATGGTCACTATTGGGATGTGCTTTATGACGTCATTTATGTTGATTTTGTTCAGTGTAGCAAATGTTTTCAATGATTCATGCAGCTCATATACCATGTGCGTGTAATCATTACACAATGATTTGAGTCTTCCAACTAATTCCTTGTCATGGGTTTCTAAAGACAAGCTACAACTGTCGCCTTGTGTGCATGAGAAATCAATCTCTGCTCCTGTCAGTGTCATGCTGCCCTCTCCGTTAGGTTTGTTATCAAAAAAGATAAACTGTGCGACTTTTGCTTCATCATTGTCATAAATTACATGGCGAGCCGTTTCTAATTCAATATGCCAACAACTTTCCTCGTTTGATTTGATTGGCCCATAAACTGCCTTAACGAACCCGCTCCCTACCGTTGGATAGTGACAGCCTCGTTTGTTGGCGAATGGATACTTGCCAGATTTCCAAACAAAAGGTCTACGATTGCTGATTAATTGACCATGAAGTCTTACAACTAAGTTTGCGTAACATGTGAAGCAGTTTACCATAAGATTGTTGATATGACTTCCAAAATCGAGGGACAATGACAAATGTTGTAATGCAAATTGATCTAAGGTGATGAATCTCAAATGGTGGCCTGAGTCATTTTTAAGTTTCTGACAACTTCCAATGTAAGAGTTCAGTTGCCCACCAGCTTCAGCCATTGTAAGTCCTTCCTCTATTTCATGTGTCTCTGAAAGGAATAAAGTTTGAAGAGTAAGATTTAGTTAATGAATACCAATATTTACTAAATAACAACTATAATTGTTTTCAACAGTAATGATAATGTGTTTAATCTCTCCATCGTGACATCGATGGTAAATTGGTGACGATGCTACAATGTAATTGCACGTGCTGTCACACAGAGTGCGTAAGGGGAAGCTTTTCTCGTACATCTTACCCAGCCATAGTATATTGAAACTGGGTCGACAATTCTTAGCACGAGTCTCTAAGTGTCAAGAAGCAGTTAAGAACACTGCTAAAGTCTTTTTAGATAGCATTAGGTTAAAATTACAGTCAGGATTTTAAAACCAGGCCTTCCGCTCCAGTGTCAGATGCATTAGCCACCTGGTCAGCTTAAAGCTGTTTTAAAAAAATTCATATACATGTATATCGTTAAATTGATTGCTCATGGATTATGCACATTAATACACCATAAAAATTTGTTTTTAATCATAATAATATTTCTAACTTGTTATGGAGTGTGTTCATTAATATTTTATCAATGTTGTTGTTTTTTTAAGTATATCAATAAAATAACAATACTAATAAAGACAATGTATGAAGCACAATCGGCTTCATAACGATATATTACCCCGACATACCCAGTGGGGGGAGACATACCTGCACATTCTCAGCTTCCTGTGCAATATACACATTAGGAATCCTAGGTAGAGATTAACTGCCTATAATTGGTACTCAATTAGCAGCTGAGTGAACTGGAAGGTAAACATTATGTCTTAGCACAAAGACCTTAACTGAAGCGATTTAACTGACAGCTCCTTGAATACTACATTTTATGAGGGTTAAAATACAAAGTGTGTCTCCATTGGGCCTCTTGGCAGTAAATTTCGTCAAATCTGATCTCTTCGTATTATGGTATCATTTATTCAAAATGAAACACACATGTTTACTTTCTTGCTTCATGGAATCTGAATCATTGTTAGTTTCATTAGTAAACCCTGAGGAGAACTTTACTTTGAGAACCTTTTTGGTCAAGTTCTTTTTTGTTTTTATTTCTAAATTAGAAAACCAACCTTAAACTCGGACGAGCTGGTTTAGATAACCCAATGCCAAGGTTAATCTAAACTAGCTCGTCCATACTACGTTTCGCAATTCCGGTGTAATTCTTACTGCAATGTTAATTTTAAAATGCTCTATTATATTTACCTTTTTTCAACGTCAACATCCAACGGATCATGTAGTGTTATAGTTAGCATGTTAACATGCCAAGCCAAAGGACCCTGGTTTAATTTTTCTTTTAAGTTTCATAATAGGAGATTATACTTAAGTGAAGTTTCACTTCTCTAAATAACCCAAACGTTAGTATTGTTTGCCAAACGTCATCAATTGGGGTTCCGATGTCAAGGTTGGTGTTCGAGCAAAGGAATAGTTGATACATTTTACATGCTTTTTAAGAAATCTTGAGTGAGCAAAATTGTCGTTAAACATCAACACTCCTACAGACTGAGCTATCTGCGCCCCCAAACTAAAATTAGGATTGGAATATTTAAAAATTCATACATGAAGACTAAGCAATTATCTCCATAACTGAAAAATAAAAATGAAAATTGGTTGATTGACACACAGATTCGAAAAAGTCAGAAAAAGTGACCAAGGACAAAAACAATTGCATATAACAAGTTCAAAGGGATAAATATCTTTAAAATACAATATTGGCTTGGCAAAAATAGAGGCTTAAACATAAAGAAGAAATTAGCCTAAAACACGTTGTCGAGTATTTCCTTGTACCTGGATGTCCTTAAACAGGAAATACGAATAGTCGTTCAGATGGTTGACTCAATTGACAACAATTGATGGTTGACAAATTGAGCAAAACCTATCATAAGAGAATCAAAGTATGCACCGCTTATGAAAATTGTAACCATGGATAAATGTTGAGAATCAGATTTAATAAAACATTATAAAATTTGGATTTTTTATTTGTTAAACCTAATATTAAAATAAATTGTTGTGTTAACATATCATACATTTTTCTCAAATACCAAACATATTATACTGAACGACATTGAAAAGTATTATGTTTCTTACCCTAAAGATAAGGCATCTTTTATTATATTGATAACTTAGGTCCTGCTATAGGCAAAATAACTGTTCGATGTACATAGCTTCATTCGGCTTGCATTACAAAATTTGAGTCAGAAAAGAGAAAGAGAAAACTTTACAAATAAACTCACTTGAAATTAAACAAATATGAATTACATCGGTATCATGCTGCATGACAGGCTTATGTCCTTTCTGATTTGACTTATTGATAAGGGATAATACATTTTTTAACGTAAGAGCTGCTGACTAATTCAATGTCAACAGTTTTAGAGAAAAAAACATATGAAAAGTATACATAAACCACATAACTATATTTGAATAGGTTAAGCAACAGTTAAGTACTACAGTGTACCCAGACAATTTCTCATTTTGAGTTGAGCTGAAATTGATCAAAGTAAATTAGATTCGTAAAATACGAGTCCTGTCCCAGTCGTTAACGCCTCGTGAGAGGACTCGTCTTGCCCGAATCTCAAGTGATTTTTGCAAGACGAGTTAAACAGACAATTTAGCGGGGGTGAAAATCGACCTATAATTGACTTATAATTTGACTTAACTTTTATAAGCTTCTGGATTTGTATTTGTTAGCAAGCAGTGCTTCTTGTGAAACAATTTAGTCCAGTCCAAATCCTGGTCAAGTTCATAAGTTTGAGAATTTATGTAACTTCTACAAAGTCCAGTGTGGTTACCCTTCTCTTGCATTTACGAACCCTCCTGATTTAAATTGCATCACTTGCTTCTTAATATTGGTTTTTTTTTCTAAACGAAGATCAGTGAATGGGAATCGATTCAAAAGCAATGCTGATGATAAAATTCTATACTTTATTTACCTCTTTTAACATCCAATGTATCATGTAGTGTTATGGTTAGCATGTTGGCATTCTAATCCAAAGGACCCTGGCTCAAATCTCTCTTGAGTCTAATTTCATTTTTTATAATTTGTAGACTATGAGATTCTACTTAAGTGAGGTTCATTTCTTTAAATAACCCAAAAGTCGGTATTATTTGCCAAACGCAGCCGGGTTTTGATTTCACGATTGTTGTTCAAGCATAGAATAGTTGCTACTTTTACATCTTTTTTAGAAAACTTGAGTGAGCAGCATCGTCGTTAAACGTCTCAACACTCCTACTGACTGAGCTATCTGCGCCCCCAAACTAAGATTATGTTTGGAATATTTAAAAATGTATATCTTGAGACTTTAAAATAGAGCCTATGCCTATGTGGACATCTGAAAAAAGAAATTGGTTGATTGACTAGAGGCAGCTATATGAAATTGTCAGAAAAAGCGTAAACATTAAAACCACCAAGGACAAAAACAATTGCATATAACAAGTTCAAATCGATAAATATCTCAAAAAATAACTAGCTGGTCAAGGCAAAAATAGAGGCTTAAAAAATAAAGAACAAATTAGCCTAAAACACGTTGTCGAGTATTTCCTTGTACCTAGATGTCCTTAAACAGGAAATACGAATAGTCGTTCAGATGGTTTACTTTAAATTGAGCAAAGGGTATCATTAGCTTCGTTAAGAGAATTAAGTGTGCACCGCTTATGAAAATTGTAACCATGAATCAATGTTGAGAATCAGATTTAATAAAACATTATAACATTTGGATGTTTAATTTGTTAAACCTAATATTAAAATAAATTATTGTGTTAACATATTATACTTTTTTTTCTCAAATGCCAAACATATTATACTGACCGGCATTGAAAGTATTATGTTTCTTACCCTAAAGATAAGGCTTCTTTTATGATATTGATAACAAAATAACTGTTCGATGTACATAGCTTCATTCGGCTTGCATTACAAAATTTGAGTCAGAAAAGGGAAATAATTCACGTGAAATTAGACAATTATGAATTACATCGGTATCATGCTGCATGACAGGCTTATGTCCTTTCTGATTTGACTTATTGATAAGTGATAATACATTTTTTAAACGTATGAACTGCTGACTAATTCAATGTCAACAGTTTAAGACAAAAAAAATGAAAAATATACATAAACCACATAACTATATTTGAAGAGGTTAAACAACAGTAAAGTACTACAGTGTACCTAGAAAATTTCTCATTATAAGTTGAGCTCAAATTTATCAAAGTAAATTGAATTCGTAAAATACGAGTCCCGTCCCAGTGAGAGGACTCGTCTTGCCCGAATCTCACGTGATTTGTGCAAGACGAGTTAAACAGACGATTTAGCTGAGAGGAAAATCGACCTATATTTGACCTATACTTGACCTATACTTGACTCAACTTTTATAAGCTTCTGTATTTGTTTTGTTGGAAAGCTAAAAAATGCTAATTATAAAAATCTATACTTTATTTCCCTCTTTTAACATCCAAGGTATCATGTAGTGTTATGGTTAGCATGTTGGCATTCTAATCCAAATGACCCTGGCTCAAATCTCTCTTGAGTGTAATTTCATTTTTTTATAATTTGTAGAATATGAGATTCTACTTAGATAAATGAGGTTCATTTCTTTAAATAACCCAAAAGTCGGTATTATTTGCCAAATGCAATCGGGTTTTGATGTCACGATTGGTGTTCAAGCAAAAGAATAGTTGCTACTTTTACATCTTTTTGAGAAATCTTGAGTGAGCAGAATCGTCGTTAAACATTTCAACACTCCTACTGACTGGGCTATCTGCGCCCCCAAACTAAGATTATGTTTGGAATATTTTAAAATGTATTCCTGGTGACTGTAAATTGAGCATATGCCTGTGGACATCTGAAAAAAGAAATTGGTTGATTGACTAGAGGCAGCTATATGAAATAGTCAGAAAAAGCGTAAATATTAAAACCACCAAGGACAAAAACAATTGCATATAACAAGTTCAAACCGATAAATATCTCGAAAAATAACTAACCGGCCAAGGCAAAAATAGAGGCTTGAAAAAGAAAGTATAAAGCAGATTTAAACACGTTAGGGAGCGTTCAAATATCATCTTACACGTTTTGAGGGATTTTGGACCTCTCGCTCCCCTATGTTCACCTTTCTTATACACCCCCCCCCTCCCCCGTGTAATCTTGCACTTCAACTACCTGGATGAATTGTTTTGATCGAGACAGCGAAAAAATGTTCATTTGCATTAAATGCCTTATATGTCTATATAAGAACAATTTTGAATGAAAACTCTTTAAAATCATGAAAAAGTGTGCAAGTCATTCAAAATGATAAAACAGTTGGGGTTGGAAAACCTTAGATTTTATCAAAGCAATTGCCGCGAAGCGGGCAAAATTATTGAGATTGGTTGAAAATATTGTGAATTTAGAGCCGATTAAGCGGCCAACATTTTTGAGGTTAGTTATAAATTGTGCAAATTTTGAACATTTTGGATCTCAAATGGGAGGGGGGGTTTTCCCCATGTCCCCCCTGGCTACGCGCTTGATTTTGATACAAACTATTCTTCAAATAATTTCTGATGTGAGATTCAACTTTTGTTACTGTAGCTTTAAATAGTATATTTCAATGTGTTTCTCCAAAAGATACGATTACACATATTTTATTAGGACATTTGTTCAGCTTCTTCCGGGAATCACTCTTTGGAAAATGTACTTGGAATTTTGTAAACAATAATGCTGGTAGACAGGCACAGGGTGATTATATGAGGTAGTTATGTCTGAAATAAACAATGTAATGATACAAGTGCTTACAAGTTGGCAACTGGAATATGGCAGCTTATTTCAGACCCCATTCACTGTACAAAGAGACTAAGAAGGTTGCAAAGCAGTTTGAAAACCAGTCAATTGCCAACATAACCACACTAATTTTCACTGCTAACTTAAACGATTTGAACCAGGTTTCTTTATAATTACAATAATCATCAAGTTTATTGACAATATTTAATCAATTAATACGATAAAAGTTCCGATATCCGGCAGGGTGACTAAATAGAGCACAGTTGCCTAGTCTATGGCATACCCAAAACTAAAAAACACAGCGGCGGCTGGTGGCCATTTTTCCTGGGGAACAGAAAAATGTAATGGGAGGTAACTTTAGTTTGTTTAC
>JAUUEB010469347.1:0-11717 GCA_032362205.1 Clione limacina | reverse complement strand
AAAAATTTATATAAAAGGGTAATATATTCTTATATTTGAAAGTTCTTCTCAAGATAGTATATTAATTCAAATAACGTTTTGGGTGAAAAAAAAGTAGTCAGCTTTATAAATGAGCAGAATATATCCACATCTGGACTTAACCTGCTTCAGAAATACTTTTGAGTACAGTTTTAGTCTGGTATCGTATTACTCGATTTTACTTTCGCTCTAACAACGACCAGGATTTCAAAATTCTTAGAAAGTAGTGAGAGATATGAAGATTGACACAAGTCAGATTTGGTTACTGTTGACTCAGTCAGGCAGGTCAAGTTTGGTCAGTTTGGAGAACGTGCAAAAGATAACACTGATCTCTGTTAGGTCTTTATTACACATGGTAGAGCGACAATGTTAACGTCTGCAAACTTCATAACTTGAGTGTCAGACATGGTGACCGCTGGTCATCTGATACGGTGGACATTTGATATGGATCATGGAGACAAGGAACGTGACACGACTTGTAATGAGAGAGAAATATTGTAGAAGGAGGCATGGACGTGATCTTTTGGTCAGAATGTGTGATATGTTTATTTCAAAGATATTGTAAGCTACTCGATATGGATAGCGTTTGGTACTTACTATTGACGATCATGAACAATATTATATAGAAAGATAAATCATGGATGAGGACAAGACATGAACATCAAGGAACTGGGAATAACAAATTGACCGTTAAGAATGAAAAGAATAATGAACTAACAACGTTTACATAAATGTCACAGAATAACATGTTTACATGTGTTCTTTTGAATGAAAAGTAAAATGACCCATACTTCTAAGCGTTGTCAAATAAGGAGTAGAGTCATAGTGTTTAGATTCTTTTGAAATGTCATACGGATACGCAGACAGAAAAAATGTGGAAAAGATGCAAAGGTCCATATCATGTTATGTGTCTAGATAGCATGTTGACCTCAGTGGTAATGTTGTACATTCCTGTACAAATAGAGTGAGCAGTGTTGTAAGATATTTTAACAAGCACGCTGGTGGTAGTGGGAAAACCACACACAACCATTCAGTGAATGCTGCGGGTGGGAACAGATGAGCGTGTTGTGCACATATTACGTAAATAAGCATGCACAATAGAGACACTCTCACGGGACATACTCCCACGCTCACCAACCGGAACCAGATTCTTTATGAATCATACAATCTATTTGCGCCATCTTCTTGAGCCATCTTCATGGGAATAATAGCTCATTGTGATGTTGACATTCGGTAATTATTTTTTTGATATAAATTCCGTTAACATTGAATGGAGACAACGATCATAAGAAAATGTCATTATTGACTCATCGGTTGGATAAACACACAATTACAAAAAAACATAAAAGGATTTGTGTTATCTTTAAATCTTCGAACGAGATTAATTATTAAATTTATTAAAACCTGGTTCATGTCAGAAATTAAGTAATGTTTAAACCTCAAAAGAATTTACTTGTGTCGGTTATTCGGGTTATTTATAAATTATGTTATCTTTAGATACCTTCTAAAATGAAAGTTTTCTCATCCCAAGTCCGTGGAAAACTTCTCATTACTTTGACATTGTCTTATAATACGGGTC
This sequence comes from Clione limacina, assembly GCA_032362205.1. NCBI lineage: Eukaryota > Metazoa > Mollusca > Gastropoda > Pteropoda > Clionidae > Clione > Clione limacina. The sequence continues at coordinate 10,120 of JAUUEB010469347.1, read as the reverse complement.
AATAAAATCGATAATATCTTTGTCAAATTAATCATGAACTGGATCAATATATATGATAATAGAATTGTACGAATATGGAGTTATCACTTAAAGTGACCAAAGGCAATAATGAACCTATGTACAATGACTGTGTCCATTTGAGGTCATCGGCCATTACCTGGACCGATCACGTGAAGGTGGAGAGGCCGTCACACATACAATTCATAAGACGTACTTGTGACACGCTTCAATCTCACTCTGCGAGGACAAACTCTTTTATTTGCTTGGGTCTCCTTCATACAATCATAAGGGGTCTTAGGAGCCGGATATCTTCTTGATACGCAACACTTCTTTTGGGAGAACTTGGAGGGATATTTAAGGTCACTCAGCATTGCAAGGAGTGTGGTAACAATTGAGAAAGGGACCCAAACGACTTAACAGTCGACTGCACTAAGCAAGAGGATTTAAGAAAGAAAAGAAGGAGCAGTACAGGAAGGGGAGAAGAATAGCTGTATAATGGAGATTTGCCGATTCTTTATGTGGAAGATCGGCAGGGCAAACAGAGTGTTAATATCCCCACCAACCCCCGCCCTATACACTATACACTCCTCTAAAATCACAAGTCATAACAGGTCATGCGAACGACAGAGAAATTACATTGGAAGGTTGGGTGGATTTAACGTTAATGTAGGGTCTCATGGATCACCGAGCTACCTGTTATTAGAAGACGACAACATTCTTTACATAAGAGGTTACGATTTGGGGAATAAATAGCGGGATTGATCATGGGATTGGGTTATGTCCTAAACATTAACGATGGTGTTGGACTAGGTCGTAGTCATGCTTTGGTTGACAGCTAGTAGTATACAGCTAGTACACCAGAAATATGTCTTTAGTGTTTACTTGATGGTAGGCTTAAACACATAGCACATAAAAGTCAGGATCAACCATCAGTTAATTGCAACATATATGTATCATTGCTATTTGAAAAAAAAATGTTATGCAAGAAAGGGAACTCTGAGAGATGCGACCACTTTTAAAAAATGACTTTGAGCTTGTCAATATCAAATCCTTTTACGGACTGTCGAGATGTTAATGAAACGTGTCTCATTACCAATAGCTATATTCAGACCAGAGTTCGAGTCTTGCTTCTCTTGATCTTTATTGATGTAGCGGGTGCAACGTCCAGGTTTGTGAAAGTTGTAAACATTAGTTTACCTCCCGACATACTGTACAAACTTAAGATAAGTAGAATATCAATGGCTAGTGTGAGGCAAGTGTACATTTCCCATACTCCAGTTTGCACATCTTAAACACGTCACTTGTCAATCTGCGCATACATGCTAATTGTGCAAGCGACCCATGTTTTATTAGTTGTATGTACTTAGCTTCTTCAAGTTTATTCAATGTTAACCTATATAACTTATAACGAGGTACAAAAGCGTGGGAACGAACTACCGTTACGAACAGCTCTAATGAAGCTAATTTTTGGGGAAACAGTTTGTTTTTCCGGGTATTCATAAGGTGGTTTGTTTTGCGCCGCTTGGACGCACATGTGGCGGTATTCCTCTTTGAGTAAATCCCAGCAAAACAAACATATCGAAAGACGTCACCGTAGATCTACGTACACTTTTTATGAGTTGGTTTACAGAGGGTAGAGCCTTCCACAATGTTTACCTAAGTAGTTTGATATGGTTATAAACTCCTTGTCTCACTGTTAGACTTTGATCTGACCCCGGGTCTTGTGACAATAGAAGGGAATCTAATACGAGGCAAACATGGAGACCTAGAGATCTATCAGGGCTAGACATGATTTACAAGTATAGGACTTTGATTTCCTTTTCTTTTATTATCTGATATCTGCAAGTTGGCACCTTTTGCGTCTTAAGTTAAATGAAAGAGGTTTGTTCGAGATAACTAAAAACTTTAAACAAGGAACAATTCGAGTGGTGTAGGTAAAAATTAAAATAGAGTAATGTAAAAAAGTAAATATCAAACACTCGACCGCTTATCAAATGGAAACAGGCTAATACGAAAAGATTAAATTCTTTAAAAAAAAATCCGTCAGACCGAACTAGAGTCTCTTAAAAAACAGGTGTTAAATTAAAAAAACAAGAATGGCAATAAAAATGAAATTCTGAGGTACAAAGGCAAACCTCCCCCTTTATAATCTTATTGATTCAATGTAAGAGATCGTTCATTGCTAAACAGATCACCTTGCAGGTGTGGTTCTAATCTAGCATACATATTGTTGACGGCTCTTGTTTTGACTATGGAAAGGAAATTGATTCTATGAAATCTGAACTTTACAACCTGACATGACCTTGCTAGGGGCTTAGATGTTTTATTCATAGAGCGAGACAATGACGCGCGAAAGTCAGCTATCTGATCTTGCAATGGGGAAAACCCATGACCATTATAAGACATGTGTGATGTTAAAAAGTATGAGTTAGAAATGGATTAATTAGATTCATAAAATACTTCATTCGTCTTATTGTTAAGTCATGAAAGTTTCAAATTTGAGAAGACTTGAAACACCATCAATTACACACTGGGCCGACCCTATTTATGAAAAACCAACAGTTTTCATATTAAGTCATAGAAATGACATGTGAACGTACACAAACAAGCATAAATCATCACCATATCCCTAATTTCTCCCGCAGGTGTTACAAACATGCCTCGTGTTATCTCTAAACAGACAAAGCTATATAAACATAGACATTGTGACCAGTCACAACTAACCCAAACCCGTTATGTTCCCTGACCACGTCGTGTCACATTCAGACAATAGAGATGAAACACTCTAGGACATTGACATTATCTGGTATCATTGGCCTTGTCTGACTCTACATGATGCTGTTCCACATAAACTACAATCTTTACATCAAACTTACGTATCGGGACAACGGACAGCCGCCTGGGCTCGTTAGCATGAATGCTAAAGGTGTCAAACGACCAGCACTAACTAGACCATCTACATTTTGATCATGGCGACACTAATGGTCTCTTAACTGTTGCCAAGCATGAGAGGACAATGGTCCACCGTGTTCCAGATAGTTATCTGAGAGATAGAGACTGTCACAGATGATGAGGAAGATTTGGACGATGTTTAGAGCTGGACAAAGAGGATGACTGTTTACGAAACATCACCTGATTCTTTAAGTACAGCTATTAGTGTCTCAAAAGACACGAGGAAAATGGCTGGTAGAGACATTTCGAGGATTTTGAAATTAAGATAGGCCGTCACCTTATCCTCGAGATCCTTTAACTAACAGAAGTGAGAAGAGGAATTCGTCTTTAATTACATTATATCAATAAATACTGACGTGTTTCATTGAAGGACAATTGTGGAACAGGAAAATCTAAAAACGTATAACAACCATCTGGTTAAGCCTAAAGTTAACGCTCCCCGTGTTCTGAAAAGGGAACAATATCAAATGTCTATCGAAGTGAAGTATCGACACTTGTATGTTGTAAACTGGGACATATTGAGACAATCAAAGACCATTTGAGACGCATCAACACATCCCTCTATTTCAGATCCTCCAGGCGTTAGTACCACTTACATATCTTGATCCAATAGTTAACATATAATTATTCATTTGATCTACCAGACTGACCCTTATCTTTTAAATATAAATACATATAAGATTCAATTACATTGAGGTATTGTTGTTGGTCTTACATTTAACAAGATTAAATAAATGTATTATGTTATTAAATAAAATGGAAAGAAAAGAGAAACATTGTTTGAGAATTTTACCAAACATAATAGCTACAAACCCGATACACCAATAAGCCACTGTCTGGAAAACAAATCTTGTATCAACACAATTCGGAATAAAAAGGGATTCATAACGATAGGTAAACGGATGTTAAGTTCTGATTCTGTTATTTTACTCGATGACCCTCGGAAAGTAATTAACATACACGTTTTTTACTTTAGCAAATGTCAGTGGTGGATATTGCTTTAAGGAATATCCCAAGGGGACTTAAGCTGCGTGTTAGTTAGTCTTGAGAGAACATCAAGAAGCTCTTAGAAAGATTAATAAAATCTGTTTAGCAAACAACAAAATACTTGAACATACTGCCCTCTGGCCCAGAAGCGCGTGGAAGAAACGGTTCAGTAAAAGTCGTTGCTTTGGTCGTGTGGTCACTTAGAAAGGTGACTAGCAAGTGATGATTTCAACATCTGGCTAAGTGGGTGGCATTTCAGGTGACTATCAAGAGGCTTTTCTGGGTCTAGCTGTGTTTGCAAAGTCAAGTGTTTGACCATGCCCTTTGGTGCATCAAGGTTTTTAATTGCACACGAAACACGTCAAAAATGTCATCTTCGGTGATATTTTTGAAGAGACCTAACACATGTGAAAGGGATTGGGTTTAAGCCGCACAGAAACCATACAATTCATTGAAAAGCAAGGGTTTGGTAAAAACAATTGACAGTGTCCAAAAAATGTAATTTGAATTAAAAAGCATGTTTAAAGTCTTGTAGTGGAAAAATGTAAACCATTAGAAATAAATCATTCACGTTGAATAAGTTAACGGATGAGTACAGCCACGATATTTCACGTAGAAGCAAACGTAGACACAAGTATCCCGTTTATAACACAATGAATAACAGATGTAAAGGGTTTTTTTTAATAAAAAAAATATAATAGTTGTAATTTATCTAGCAGGGCATCGCATGCGTACTAGGATATAATCTGGGAGCAGTTTGGGAATCGTTAAGGCACGACAAACAATTCTTGGATAAATACAGACAAAAATGATATGACTCGCGGGAAATGCTATGTTACCTAACAGGTAGCTGTCTGAAAGGATGAGCTAACTGGGCCAAGGTAAATCTCACGCTCTATGTCAAAGTGTGGGAATTTCTTAGATCTGGAAAAAAAGGTGAGCCATGCATCTGTACGTTCTTTTACAATTTTTCATCGTTTTTTATAATTATCCTCTTATGTCTGTTGAAGTATATATTCTCCCCCTGGCATCTCCACGTTTAATGAGCCGCATCTTCCCATGGCATTTGCGCGTGCATGACGTCACATATTGACAACGGGAGTGGATACAAAGTATGGGTTGAAAAGAATCCGCATCACCTTTTCTCATGGGAACTAGGAACTCTTCAATAACAAGGTGTATAAAAAAAATCAGAGGTAGATATTTCGCGCCTTGGCGAATTTCATTGGTTTAGGTTCAGCTCACGTGATCATGTTTTCTTACATCAGCAGACGTGATCTGTACGCGTGCGTTAATGTATCTTTACTATACGATCAACCTTCCACATAAAAATAAAATCCTCGCAAAAATCGCTTCACGTAAACACTAACCCGTGGGAATATGAGAAAGAAGATATTTACGCTCACACGGTAGATAACGTGCGAATATTTCTTGAAATGGATGTTGATTGGTTTAACTTTTGAGAAAAAGGCGTTATGTGCCATTATAATAAAGTCATTTTTTGACACCGTAACCGTAAACAGATGTTAACAGTAGGTAAGAGAAACGTACGAGAGTTAATTATTTAGCTGAAGTGTGTTGATAGGTAAAGGGTTGGTTTCGGAGGTAAAATATGTCAACAACAGTAATATGAACTATAAACTAAGAACCCTACCTTTCAACTCACGTCATCACCTAGAAATTGTCTAAAACAAAACATGTGCATCTCATTAAATAATCTCTCTGGTGATATCAGTTAATGGTTAATTCGTCACCATTCTGTCATGACAAGATAATTGATAGCTTGCACGTGTTCACATTTTGTCATGGTGCTTAATAGGTTGGCCATTAGTGTCGTGTGCTATTGATATAATACTATTATTAAGCCAAATAATCTAGTGATAAGAATAATTATGAATGCTCTTTTGTTTATATCTCATTTTGTCGTATCGGGGCTTGATATCTCAAGGGGGGGGGGGGGTATTTATTTTGATTAACATATATCAACAACATTCACATTTGTCTCTTTCAAAGTGATAAATTAATTAAGACCATCTCTAAAATATTTAATTACGAAAATATGATGACAAATATTTCATTTGAATAAATGAAAACGCACAGAAGAGTCGTCTTTGGTTGATATGATGATAATGGAATAGAGCTATGAAAAGAATTTCAATTAAAGAATAGTTCAGACCATATGACTTCAATTAATCTCAAAAATTCCCATGGGAAAAACAGTTAGTAAGAAAAGATAATCAGTAAATAAATACTGCATTATCTCACTATTATCCCTTGTTTATCAAGTCATATACACAAAAACCTAAACTTCTCACACAAAAGTTTTTATCACATTGTAATCACACATTCAAGTGGTCAATCGGTCACTCGTATCCCACTGAGAAGTACAAATGCGGTCCTCAAGTGACAAATAACAATGACCTCCGATAACAAAGTATGCGGTTCGATTAATTCCCATTCAATTCATCACCTTTGATAAATGAACGATCTGTATTTGCTTTTCAATTAGGTTAGATGGTTGCCGCGAGCAACATCCTAATTCGTGGGAAAGTCAACTTTACGGCTGTCAGTCACACTTTTGGTGTGATAATGTTTGTGTAAGAACTAATCAACCTCGGGTTATAATACACTTCTTACACTTGTTATGTTTTGATTAGTGTTAAATAGCTTTATGTGTCAATAGGAGTTGTATAAACAGTGCGTATAGCTACAGAAACTAAACAATCAAATTTGTATAATTTTGCGGCAATTTCGAAAGTGATATGTTTATCCAATATGTGTACGTACTATTTCAATTGTGGTGAAAAGAAAACGAACACAACTATTGATATGTGTTTTAGTCTTTATAACTTATCGTTACAGTTATCTATTTTCAGAGATATACTTGTACGATGTTATTTCATGTCATAATATATATTATAATATATTCCAACAGATATCAAATGTAAACGAACACTTTCAAAATGAGAATAAACCGGTTAGTCTCCACATCAATTAAAAACAGTGATAATAAAACTTATTTCTATGAAACCATTCTTTTCTCACACATACTACCCTAGTGAAGACATACTCATGTTATTTTAGTTTGCATATATATATAAACTGCAACAAAAGAAAAGTTACTCTTTGTTCTTATCGATTTTTTCCCATAATGAAGAAATACAAAGTGTAAAACGTGGTTGAACACCGTATTGGACATTTCCAAACACGAAAAGGGGCACAAACCAGAGAAGTCAAATATGCCTACATATTATCTGTCATTCATAAGTGCGGAAGTACATCGTCACGAGATCAAAGCTTGACGTTGAGGATAGTTATCTGATTGATTAAAGATCATCGATAAAACTGATCTGACACTTTAAGCTAAGTTAATTCCATGACAGCTGGAACATGATTTACGACAAGAAGACTTTTATTGGTTTTCGTTGTTGATAAGATCCTGTGTCTTTACCACATAACATTATACGATAGAAATTGTATACACAATTGAATCTTACTTCTTTAGTATTTAAATATAATATATTAATTAACTTCTTTTACAGATGACTCTTTCTCAAGTGTGTTTGACAAAATAAAACGTAAATAATTGTTTCCGTTAAGATTAGGCATAAATAGAATCATTATCTCACCACAAATATGTACAAATAGAAAAACATATGTTAAGAATTGTAAATTGGTAGAGAAGTTTAAGTGTAATAAAAAGAACAATACTTTGTCAAAGGAACAAAAATGAATGCTAAGTGCAGTTAACTTGAGGTAAAAATGAAATAACAAAACATAAAATTGAGTTAACAAACGAAGTGTGTTAATCCTCTAGAACAATCTGTTGACATGAACTAAATGAAATATTATGACAACTTACTGACAACATTGGTGGGATTATTTTTAACGCAGCATGGCATATTTCACAAACTTTTGTAATGAAATGAAGAATCTGGTATAATAAACTCTAAGTGCAACAAAATATGTATTTACAAACTGATCCGGTGATGTGAAACAATAATATTTTGCTGTTAAGAATAAAGATCGTTCTTTCGTGATGTTTTTAAGTGTCGCGAACGGATGATTATGTATATGGTGTCAAATTCCGCCAATAACAATTTCTGTGCAAATCTCAACACGAGAAAATGAAAAGAAGAAATAAAGAAAGCTGTATATGTATTATAATTTCAAATCTTTGCTTTGAGTCTCATATTTGTTTTAGATTCATTGGTGTATGTGCCAGGAGGTGCACTTATAACTTCTGCAAAAAAGCTTAAGGGCAAAATCTAACAAAACTGTGCACATCCGTTAAAGACAAAAGTAAGGGTTTCGTAGACAAGTATTATGAGGTAAAATAATGTATAGACCTGGCTTAAGTCTAAATCTGCATTATTGTCCAAGAGTAATCTTTCATCGTAATTATTGATTGAATTTCATATCTATTTCTTAGAATTTGACTGGAGCAAAACGAGTATTTCTTTGAATTTGACAAACATCAGTTTTCCATACGTTTAGAATTTCCATGTTAAAAACTGTACTCACCTTATTTTACAGTTGCAATTCTCACAGAGTTGTTGAGCAACAGTTTTATACGTAGACAGTAGTATCACAACAGTAGCTGACACCAGCCACTGCTTGAGTGTTGTCGACAAATGTGTAGTATCCATTATATCCAATTTATCCGATTGTGTTGATATAATCCAAAATAATCCAAAGAAATAAATACACTAGAGAGAAGTAATATCCAGATGAAATACTGATGATGAACCCATGTTCAAAACAAATCGGGAAATTTCGTAAGTCAAATCATTATTCAGCTCATTTAAGAAAATCACTTGCAAACTAAAACGTTTGAGTATTTTCTACTTTCCTCAACACATATTCAATTAGAGTAGCTCATACGAACTACTTCATAATCGCATCATCAATATGACGTAAAGTCAGCACTGATCAGTAATCCATCAAATAAAGTATCCAATAAGGCACTTAAATCCTCTTGTACTTAAAAGGACGTCACTGAAGTAATCCGTTTACTGGTAGAAAATGAATTGTGGATATTGTTGTGATTAATAACCAAAATGACTATAAAATCTAAAACACAAAATGTCAGTAATCCAAATATTGAAATCAGTTCACCAGACACTCAGCTGACAATGTTGATAGCCGAATAGCGAACATAGACTATACCAAATATCCCTGACGGACGACAAACGACCCGCGTCGCAACAAGTGCTACGAAATCACAAATCAGCGCAGATCCACGCAGCGCGCGGGCTCTGAACGTCACGGACTTTTTTCCGAGTGGGTCCGCCTCTGGCAGATTTCTTCTTCGTCAGCAACTGGTGGCCGAAAGGGGAACGAACTCTGTTGATCGTGAGAAACACGAAAGACGACCTGACCTCCACACGCGCGTAACGGTTATATTTCACGACTCTCCGCGGCGGGAAAGAGTTCTGAGAACGTAAGCAAAGGGAAATAAGCCAGTTAATTTGAGCATCATTATCATTGGTTGTATTTTACTTTAGTGTAGGTAAGGGTAGAAGTCAACGGTGTTTATACTTACAAACCACGCCCATCGCACGTGCGATTTTCCTAAGAGATATGAGGGAACGAAAAAAACACGCACGATGTCAGGGACGTACATCACTTGATGAAGTAAATATGCTATTTGATATACAAGTTCGATGACTGAAACTAAGATGCAGGCACAAACGTGGCAAAAATAAACATAAGATATGTTGCATTTAATCACATCATATACCCATCTGGACGCCGACAAAAAACGTATTATCGATGTTGTGATTGGCGATTATAAAAGTTGAACTTTGCTATCTCACTAACCTTTGATATTTGTGTCGTTAAAAACTTTAAGGTTAACAGTATAGTTTACTTTTTTTTCATTCCATACTCCGCGAGAACTTAAATGAATCCAATATATGTATAGTAAAGTCAATGGATTGTTTGTTTGGTTTCATGCTTCCTGCGACCTTTGTAATGAAACAAATTATATGAAAAGTCGGTCCAACATAAGCATCCTTGACTAAAGACAAATAACACTCTTTTCTTTTTTTTTATAAGAACCAGTAAATTGTAACTTGAGGCTGGCTGTTCTTAATTTTTCGTCATTTTACAGCCTCATTTTGTTCTTATTTGAAAGTTCTTGTTCTTAATTTTCGGTGTATTTGTATTTGATTTTGCA
>JAUUEB010469336.1:0-11717 GCA_032362205.1 Clione limacina | reverse complement strand
GGATTCAAGGAGACCAGACAGGCTGTACTTCCACTTTACATTGATAATCAGTTCAGAATAGGATCTCCTAATAAAAATAATCTATAAAAAAAAAAATCCGAATTTTTTTCCAAAAACTTTTCAAATTGAAAAAATCTGGTAGGGTCGGGAGGGTAGTGGTAGGGTCGGTCGGGTGGGTGGAAACATACCTATTTTTTTGTTTGGCCTAATAGTAAAATTACTGCAGTTGTCTAGGCCTTTTTATAATTTTTAACATCCAATTAATATAGCCTTGTCTTGAAATTTAACCTTAGTGGTAGAACCAGCAGTAATTTAAAAAGGTTGAATTAATTAGCTACATGTCAAGATTAATTTGGGATTATAAATTTGTTCTGTATAGATGGACAGGTTTTCCTCTTTATTAGATCAGTGATGGAATGAATGATCTACAAAAATATACATTAGACCAAGACAAACGCCAAAAAGTGATCTTTGTCTTCATCCCAAACTTGAATAGTTAATTTTCAATAATTGTGGGTTGTAATACATTTTGAATGATGAAAATATAATAAATTAAAACATTAATTACACCCTCAGGTCCCATGTCCACATCAGTCACCCAGAGTATAGCCTCACCTGTGACAACTGTATCTACAGCCATTCCTCATACACATCCTGCCCAGTCACATCCTCATCAGCAGCACATGGGCCCTCATGGAGGACCACCTCACCCAATGATGAGCCACAGCATGGGTCCAAGTGGACATCCTGGTATGATGCCTAATGGTATGCCACCATCAAATATGATGAATGCTGGTCATATGGGTGGTCCAGGGCAAATGCCTCCAAACATGATGCCTAATATGGGAGGTCCAAACATGAACATTAATCAGAATGGTCCAATAATGGGTCCAAATGGTCCTATGATGGGGCATAATGGGCCCATGATGCAAGGACATCCAGGCAGTGGCAATATGCCCCGAATGGGTCATATGCCTCCTCATCATTCACATCAGCAAACGCAGCAGCAACCCCATATGAATAACATGCCAATAATAAATAATACAGATGATCCCCCTCCACCTGAGAAAAAGAAGAAAACAAAGGTATGCCATCATTTGATCAGTTTCTTTTTTTTTTTACCAATATCATTATACTCTGCATTAGCTTACCCAATCATTTCTATTATGGTAATATTTTCTTCATACCATATTTGAATAGTTGCCAACTACTAACATGTTGTTAACCATCATCAGTTGTGATGTTTTTTAGACTAATTATTTTCTGAATCTTATCTTTGAGAGTTGTTTTTTTTCAGTCAGATTGACGTTTGATACATTTAAGAAAAGTTATTGAAAAGACCAAGTCCTGTTTTTATTTGAGAGGAAGTTTTGTTCAATATTTGGGTATCATTCAGAAGCTTAATGGTGAATTTTAAGGCCTGAGTTATTTGATTATATTGTGATATCGGGCAACTCAGATCATATTTCTATAGAAAAGACTATCGATCCCCTTAAATGGTGTACGTAGGATATGGTTACAACATGAATTTCAAGATGTCAATACAATTATAGAAGAAAAATGTGTTTCTTACATTTTGTAAGTACTAATTAGAACTATGATGGACGGTGGATAACTCTTCCTAGAATGTAAAGGAATATGAATTCCAATATCAGAAGTATATTATTGAAGTAGTTTACTGAAACAATACCTAGGCTTGAATATTAAAGAGAGGGCAGACTGTTGTTATATCCATTTCATTAAATATTCCTCAAGTTTTATTTAAGAATAACATAATAAGGTTGTTGTCTTGTGACAACTAGCTGATACTTCTTAAAAGTATTTTTTGTGTGTGTGTCAACCATATATGTTTTTGCATTAATGTATTTTCTTCATCAACAGGTGATCATTTCAATCATTTTGTTTAAAAAATGTTTTTTCTCTTATGAATTATAGCATGCAAATTACTGCTGTCTTAAGATCACAATTTTATTTGGTTTTGCTTTTGATCAATTGATTTTTTTAGATTCATAATTTTCATCACTTTGATTGAGCTCACTCTAAAGGTGCAGATTGGGATAAGTAAAGAAAACATTTTAAATGTTTTGGGTTCTAGATTTAATTCAATTAAGATTCATAAATAGTCAAAGCTTAACTTTTGATTGCCACTAAGTAATTTTACCTGAATTTTAACTTTTTTCTTTTGGATCAATTACATTAAAATGTAAGCAAACTAGGTTATGTTACGTAGCCTCCTATAGGATTGCTAGAAACTTTATCCATATATATTGTAAAGTGATCATTTTTTCTACAAAAGTTTTCTTTTGAAGGCATTGCTTTTCCACAAATTTTATAGGATATGAGTTTAGGTAGCCACTAATGAGATAAACAAAGATCCCCTTCATTTTCCTTAAAGCATACTTTTATGTTAATAAATATGAACATATTTTGACAGTATGTGCCATTGACTCAAAGAGTGATTTGAATAAAATTACAGTTTTTTTTGTGGAAAACTGCTTCCCTTTATTAGCCAATTGAAATGAGTGTAGGTGAAGCATGATGAAATGATTCTTTTCCAAAGGTTATACCTTTCCCTTATTAATGTATTTATAATCTTGAAAAGTAGTTATAAGATGTTCTCAAAAGTGATCCATCCTCTTTCTGTGTTCAATAATTTAATTTAAAAAAACAACTTATCCGATTCCACTTTGGAATTGATTGATTTCAAAAAGTTACAACAAGTGGCTCAAGTCTTATGTATCAAACAGGACAAGTGAAAAGGAATATCGTTATAGAAGATTGAGTTTTGATTATGTCAACAGTGTCAATTATGTTTTACAAATGACCATCGGGCAACGAAGCAGAACCTGATTTTCAGATTATTTTTATTCTTTGAAATGTACAGTAAAAATGTGTATTTAAATTTGTTATGTTTTTTATGGATCATCTTAAAAACAAGGTTATTATTTTTCTTTACAAGACACAAATGATTTTTATCCGCGTTTTTTTCTTTCCTTGTCTTTTCCTCTGCTTTCGGTGCAGGAGTCCGAAGGCATGCCTACTAGCCATGCCCACAACAGGGCCGGCTCAGCTGGGCCAAACTACACTGAGGAACCCAACAGCCCTGGGGCCCTTGTAAGTGGCCGCACGGAATCCCCTGTTTTCCAGCGTTAACTGTTTTTTTAAAAAAACAAGGCCTTTCTAATTTAATTGTTTATTTACTCATTTTTTTCAATTTTTCTTTATTTTTTAATTTCTTTTTGAGAATTGGATATTGTCTTCTGTTTTGTTTTTCATTGTCGTGGTGATAGTTTAGGTGTTCATGCTTTAAGATCCATCTCCCACGCACCCTTCATTTCCCTTAATATGCAGAGTACTGTGTATGTGTATCCACCTTTCCTTTGCTCAGGCCTGCAGCAGGGATTGCAGTCTTGCCTTCTAATACTGTCTTGTGTTTGGTTCCCACTGCAGCCGTTATTACTTTCTACTACCATGCGTTAGTCCTTCTTGCTGAACTCACTGCTTGCGAGACAAAAACACATTTTTTTAAGGAATCTTGAAATACAAAGCAAAACAATAAAAATTAGCTTGTCTTTTTCCAATAGACTTTTTTTTAAAATTATTTGTTACTTCAATTTACATAATCCTGTTAAATCCTTACCCAACCGTCTGTACTAGGTGCTACTGCTTAACAATCAATTCATAGAAAGATAATGCAATAGGCAATAACCGTCAGAACTCTACCATATAGAGGGTATATATTATATATTATACTTTGATAATGATATTTCAAGATTTGGTGTTTCCAGTCAAGACCTACTTGGTTTATTTTTGGATAAAAGTTAAATAAAAGTTAGTAGCCCTCTATATGTGCCCAGTCATACAGCTGAGAGATCTTTTTGACAATATTTATTGTGTATTTCAATTTCTTTCATATATTTTCAAATATTATCCACATGTTTATTATAGCTTATATGTTTCATAAGAACATGTAGTCTGCACCCTTAGTCTGATTTTATGGAATTATGTTATTTTATGTTGGTGATGGTATTGTCAGTTCCGTGTTTGCATTTTTTTAAAAACAGGATGGAGGCAGAAATTCACATTTTTGAAATGCCATGTTCCTCTTTAGAAACAAATGTAGACCTTTTTGTGATAAACCGAATCAAAGTTTCTAGTTTAAAATGAGTTGATCTAATTAAGTAGACGCTTTTTATATTTTATGATCAAAAGGTAAGGATGACCATTATAAGTCATCATTATCTAGTGGTTGCAAACAAGGCAAAAGTTTACCACTTAAAAGAGATAGGAGAAATGCATTGAGTGGAATCTTGCACCATTTTTTTGCTTAATGAAATTCTGTTTTCAGTTGATGTTTCAAAACTTTCTTCAAACATTGTTTCAAAGGACTGGATGTGGACCTGCATGGTTATAACTGTTATTATTGCCTTTATTTGCCTGTTTTGTTTGCTTTGAGTCATTTTGTTGAACATTCTTTTTGCTCTATATAGTATTTGATATTAATGTATTCACAAATAATGTTTAGATCAGAATTGTAAAGGTCAAATCTTGGAATAATAAGTTCCCATCAGATTTTACAAACATTTAATTATTGAGGATTGGCTGTGAGTCTCCCCTGCCTACTCCACTGTACCCTGACTTGTAAACCTTTTCTTGTTAAAGCTGGAAGACCTATGACGCTTTTGCTATGTTAAGCTGACCAACAGATCACAATCCATGCTTTTTCCATCTTATTTTATAAGCAATAGTAAGCTAATGACAGTCATACTACAATTTTTTCTTTAGATTGCTCCTTTATTTTAGAATATTGTAATTTAAAAATCCCCAAGAAAATTAGAAATTCCGAGAAAGGAAAACAGCCTCTTGCTTCAGTCCCAGAGAATCCTGGTTATCAATGAATTACTATTATATATTTAGCAGAAGATTATTTTATCGATAAGGATACTATTGGTGCATCAGACTCTTCAGTGTGTGATTATCCCTCACTCCAGCCTTGCCTTGAATGCCCTGGATGATTTTTACTTCCAGTCGCATTTCAAGTTGGGACAACAATTGGCTTGAATATAACTTACAACTGGATAGCCATATCTTGTACTTAGTCATTGGCCAGCACTGGCATGCTTGATGTAAGAAATAAATAATTCCTTATCACTCCCCCACAAAAAAAAATAATAATATAGGTTTCTTTTGCTGAATGTTGACTTTAACACTGAAATTGGAGAATGAATGCTGTTATGTCCCTTCAAATAGGAAACTGCATGTTTTTCATGTGTGAGATGATCCTTTTACTATTGCAGTCAATCATTCTTTATATGTAGTGATGTCCTGCCTAGTTGCACCATTATTGTATCCAAATAAGATGAGACCAGGGGAGCATTGGTGTCAAGTGTGACTGAGTGGTTTTTTAATGTCTTTTTGTTTTCTTTACAGAAATGTGCATTTTGCTTTAAATTAAAATGGAAAAGAAAGAAATATAACATTTTTATGTAATATGTAAAGCCCATTTGTATTATCTTTGATATTGTTAATAAGATTGTAATAAAATATTAACCTTGCTTTGGTGAGCAATTATTAAGAGGAAGCAGTTTGGTAGTCAGTGTAAGTCTTTTGAAAAAAGGAAAATTAGTAAAGTAGACGTAAGAGAATATATTTTATACAAATTGGGTATTATACACTTGCTCTGAAAGAATGAAAATAGGTATTGGCTGTGTTGAGCTATTGAAAATGTATTATCTTTGGAATGAAATCTGAATCTGTTGTATGTATTGAAAAGTTAAACAATTGGAAGTTAAAAAACTCATCAAGATTATATCAACAAATGATTTGGTCGATAATAAATGTAAAGGCTTATTTTAATGACTTCATTTTCCATATGCTCACACATTTGATCTTGTTTTCAGAAAGCTTCATCAGACCTGAGTAAGTTGTTTGAATTAGGACCAGAGCCAGACAGACGCCAGTTCCTAGAACGAATCTTGGCTTTTCTTGAAGAGATCGGCCAGCCTATTACTGCATTGCCAGTCATCAGCAAGACTCCCTTGGATATCTATAAGCTGTATTTCAGTGTACGAGAAAAGGGTGGCTTTGAGGAGGTAAGTTATGTTTGCAGTTGTTGATGCACATAAGATGACGTGCAAATGCTAAATTGAAATAATTCCCAACAAACTGTCCTTCAACATTTCATTCTCATAATGTGTTTAACCTTTTCATTAATGTAGTTTTAATCATTGGTATTAAAAATCATTCTTAGTATTGGAGACAAAATAAATATGTTGAATGTTTCTTTCTTAATGAATGTTTGAAAGGAAAACATTTAATTCTAACATTAAGATTTTGTTGTAAAAGTGTTAAGACTGATAATTGTATTTCACTGATTATAGTATTACACATTTTAATGGTCGATCTAGTCATTTCCTTAGTTTGGTTTTGAGAATTTGTATGAAGATACAGCTTTCCTATTGAAGGATCCCCAAAGAGTTATTATTTGTCATTGATTTTCCTGTTCAACTATAGTTATAGGAAAAACTATTTCTGGAAATTAAAAGTTTAAAGTTTTATCACTATATATATAAATATTTAATCATGTGTTGTATTTCTTCTTACCATACAGGTAACAAGAAGCAAAAAGTGGCGAGAAGTTTGTACTGTGGTTGGTATTGGCACATCAGCCAGCGCAGCATTCACTCTAAAGAAAAATTACATTCGTTACCTATTTCATTATGAGTGCAAATTTGATAGAGGAGGCATCGACCCTCAGCCTATCCTAGCCCAACTAGAAACACAGGGATCTAACAAGAGAGAGTCAAAGAGCAAAAATAGAGCACCATCTCCAGGTTAGTACTACTATGAATCTTCAAAAGAAAAAAGATTTTTGGTACTTTCATGAATCTATTCACTTTTAAAGGTTTGATTTGGAGCCTAGCATTTTGGTTGTCATATTAATTGTAGTTTTTTGAGTGCATCAGTTTGATAAACACATGTCAGTGCTTCATAAATAACCTGCTGTAGGGTTTTTGTCTTTTTCTAAAAGTTGCTATTATGTAAAATCAAAATATCTTTTTATTCTTATGATGCGACAAGTTGGTATGCTTTGTGCATTTAAAATAACTATGTTTGCAAAACTTATTTCTCTTACTTAATTTTTTCAAAAAGTTTTGTTGTTAAAAAGAATTAACTTTGCAAATACTTTCCTGATCTACTGAGTAATTTTATTGCTAGGATTTGGACAAGAACAATTTTTTCTATCTTTGTCCATTCCTATCTGCTAGGTAACCCTTTTTATATTAGAAGTAATAAAATGCAGTTACATACAAAATATACATATCTTTCAATTATTAATGGTAACTTAGGGACATTTATGTTGGTTTATAGTTATAGAATTTCAACATAAAGAGCAATCAATGTGACAATAAGGACCAGATAAATTTGCACAGGATTGAAAATTCAAACAATTTTAAAAGAAGGGATGAACACAAATTTGATTGTTTTTATTTGCAGGATCAAATTCAAATGACTCATTTCGGCCACCAAGCGCTCCAAACAATCAAATTGATCCATCATTCCCCCCAAACATGCCTCCACCATACATGCAAAATCATGATGGAAATATGCCAAACCCTCATATGGGTGGTGGAAACATGATGATGCCACCAAATAATATGATGGGTGGCCCAGGGCACCATGGCCCAATGATGGGACCTCAAGTTATGGGTCAACCTGGTATGATGGGAGGCCCAGGTCAAGGAATGATGCCTGGACAGCAAGGCATTATGCCCAACTCGAGTAACGCAGCAGCCATGATGGGTGGACCGCAAATGATGCCAGGAGGGCCTCCAGCTTATGGCAGCCCAATGATGCCACAGCACCCAGGAGCCTCACAGTCTCCACAGGCTATCACTGCCAATGGCCCCCATAGTGGAAGTTCTTCAGCCTCAGGAGCACCTGTTACGTCAGACAGTGTCAGTGTTCAAGACCCCTTCTCTGATGAGTCTGGTTATCAACAGCGTGGTGCTGGGCCACAGGTAACACCACCACCTCCACAAATGTCCCCATCATCCACACCTATCCCATCTGGGCACCCAGGCATGCAGCAAAGTAGCATGGGAACAGGCACTATGACAAGCTCAGCTAACCGTCCTCCCCAATCAGGCCCTGGTTATGGTGGAGGCGATGCACAAATGACAGATGGCCGCCAAGGAGATCCTGCTAACTCTGGTAGTGGAGGTCAATATCCTCCTTTTGGCCAGCAATTTGACAGAGCTGACAGGTGAGTTGGGTTCCTCTATTTTTTATATTCATAACTCAGACCTGAAAGTAAGTATAAAATTCAGACAATTTTTCTGAATTTCAACAAAGTTCATTCAAAAACAATATCCAGGTCTTTTTTAGGTCCACTTACAGATCTGATATCTTAGAAGAAATGTTATTCGTAAAGTGCTAGTTCATACTATAGTCAGATGTTGCCACAGCTGATGCAGTTTTACTTGCTTAGCCCTGATCATCAATGATTTGTTGGCTTTTTATTCTTATAGCCCACTTCAGATGCAATTGAAAACAATATCCCTCTACAGAAACTGTTTTGGCAATATTGTCTATTTTACAAATTGATAAATCTTTACGTTGTCTCTGTGTTGAAATCTAGTTACAATAGCAGGAATCATGCATGGAATTATAATGTACCATAAGAAAGCTTGGTATTATTACTTCAAATTACTTTAAATATTTTCTTTATCATATAAATTAGTAAAGTTACTTAAGTATACTATATTATGATATTATGTACACACATGAATAAAATATACATATTGACCACTGTGAAGAAGTTGTTAATCATAAAGTATTTCAATAATTTTCATTTTTGCTATTGCAGGTTTAATCAATCAAGCCCAAATATGGGCATGCGTCCCCCTGGGCCAACGCCAGGAATGGTTCCAGGTCAGCAGCCACCACAGCAACCAGGGGAGAATGGAGCCCCAATGTTTCCAGGCGCTCGCTTTCCAGGGCCTCAAGGCCCAATGATGCGACCACCTCAGGCTGGAGATGGTCCAAATCAATTCCCACAGACACCTTACCAAGGACAAAATCCCTACACAAGTGGTCCTGGTCCACAGTATCCTGGGTACCAACAGACCCCAGGACCGTACCCGGGCCCACGACCGCCATTTGGTACTCCAAGCAAACGCTTTCCAGATGAACATGGATCAGGTACTTTTTTTTGCTTAGTTTGGCCAGGAATAAGTTTTTGCTGTTTTCTTATTGTTTTCTATTTTTGTATTAAAAAAAAATAGTGCCACATGTAGATGATTTTAATTCTGAGATAAAAGCCTGTTAAGGCATGAGAGTTGAATTCTCATAAATGTTTTTAATAACATTTTCTCATTCCTTTCTTTGTCACAAGAATGGATTTCTAAGGAAAATTTTCTTTTTTGACTTGTAAACATTGAATTTAGTTGAATTTAGTTGATTTGTGTTCCTTAAATACAAATTTATATCTCCGCTTTTAAGAGCCTTTTTCTTTGGTGTTTTTGAAAAATCACACATTAAAGCCTCTATAACTTTGTTATACTTCAAGCAGTTATTTATATTTTTCATTAATTGTTCTTTTATGAATGTAGAATGAGAAAATGCCCCAATTTCCAAGTTAAACGTCATGTAGAACCTTTTGATTGAAGGTGTCACAATTTTCCTTTGTGTACACACATTAAGTAGCAAAAAAAAACATTTCTTTAAATAATTTGATTTTAGAATCTGAATAATGTAGCAGTGAAGATGTATGCGCACACCTGCATTTTCATGATCTTATTATATAAAAGAATAATTCAGAACTGAAAAGTGATAAGAATATGTTCACAAGTTATAAATAGTTCTCCATCTTTGCAGTGCTTAAGGTGTGGTCATGCGTAGGATTTGTAACCTAATTGATTTATTGTCAAATTTGTATATGGCAAACTATTTACAGTTAACTGCTTTCCTAAGTTCTCTTCTCTTAAGTTTGCTTTTCCTATTATTTGTTTCTTGCCATTTAGAAGCTAAGTTATGACTCCTTGGGATTATGGTTCTTTTATTTGACAGCCCAGAATCAATTTTCTGAGTGGCAGAATCCTGGGATGGGAGGTCACATGACTTACCCCTCGCCTAGCCCTGACAGACAGGCTCCATCCCCAGATGGTATGGGCGCATAGCCGTCTATATAGTTTATCCACTACCTATTCGTCATATTTATATATTCATATATCTTTCTTTGCTTTTAGTTTTCATGTACCCTTCCTAATTATGTATGGATTTTTCAACATTGACCTTATTGTTGTTGGGTTTATGTTTGTTTTTACAACTCAGGCCTGTAAATCTGTTGCAAATCAGGAACTTTTCCATTTGTCTTTGTCATTGGCAATTGACATCAGATTCATTTAAAAAACACAACAAGAATAATCAAAATACAAGCCCTAATACTATCATTATCCTGAAAAATTAATCCTGTTGCCAATTTTTCAAGAAACTAATGCTATCTTTTTCAAACAAAATTGAGTCTATTGTTTGCAAATCCTGAATAATCAATCTGCAACAAATTTAACGGCAATGCTCCTGGTCTTACACTGAAATGTTTCAATTATTATCCCAATGGTGTTTGACTCCCTGTTGTTGTGTTTAACTATGGTATTCATTAGTATTGGTATGGTTACTAGAACTAGGACACACTTTCTACTTAAGCTATAACTGATAAAATGATAAACTGACAAACTGTAAATTATACTATTTCAAATGGTAAGATATATTTAAACTACAGTGATACATACAACCCTAGAGATAGTGACAGAATGAAAAGAGATGTCCGTGGTAGGCTCCACACAGATGTTATGATGGGTCTTTTCGAATAACAAGCAGTAATAACCCGCCAAGTCTGCCAAAAACACCTTCTTGACTGACTCTTGGGGGAACAAGGCATGGCATGAGTAGTCCAATAGCCAAAGCAACAAAGTTAATTTTGGTTTTAAGACATTTTACAGACTGTCCCGTCCTGTAGAGAAAAATTGCAAATAATGATATTTTCCATGAACGATTAAGCAAAAGTACTGTTTTTGTTTTCTCCAAAATATTGTGACGTTAGTTCCTAACTGGGTGTCATTGCACACAAGTTATCAACTGTCCATCATTTTATTTGATGACATCCCATTTTAATGTTTTGGATGTGTGTACCCCATTCATGCATGCCAAAAGAGCTGTTTTTACTAATATAATAAGTTTGTTCAGGCCACTCTCCATGTCCTGATTATACCAAACCCTTTTAAAGCTCTTTAAAGCTGTTCAGTATCAATTTTAATTTTTTGCTCAATTATAATCATCTGTAGATTTAGAACTGTTTTATAACTCTGCATGATTGTTTTCTTGGTGATTGATTTTAAGGTAAGACAGCATTTACATCAAGGATGATAATTTTCTGTTGTAACATAATAAGAAATATACTTTGGTCCTGTCCACCCAGGACTTATCACAGGAAGACCTTTTTTGTTGAGGTCAAATATGGGTACACTACGAAGCCGGCTAGGCTAGTTTAGAGACCAAAGCTTCGGCACCGTCCTGTTTTCAAAGACAGGCTCCGCCTTTGTTCTTTTTTTAAGAGAGGCTTCAGCTTTGGCTTCGTGATATTTCTAAAAACCATGAACTGTTTTTTCATTTTAAAAAGATTTTTCTTGCTCCAAAATCCATTCAAAAGTGTTAAA